>JAKGSA010001127.1:0-26696 GCA_033558755.1 Philaethria dido | reverse complement strand
ATCAAAGGTTTAGGAGCGTAATAAATTAACTTTCGTTCACAATAACGTATTAGATACGTTATACAAGAGTTATACGTAAAAGCTACTATGAAATGGCAGCGATAAGCCGATACCGGCGTAATAGCGCTCTTTGTGAATGAAAGAATCATCTTAATAACCTCGCGGGTTTCTCTCCATGTTACGCTTTGTATGTATGATCTGTTAGGAAATGAAAACTGTTAGGTAACGATCGTTAAATCATTTAATAAATTGTACTAAATATGTTTTGTGATTCATATTTAATAGTGATTATATGCAATTATAAGAAATGTATATAGATTTATATACATTATATATTTTTTTTTAATTTCACGCTGTATCCCGCATATAGCAGGGTAGGCAGAGGGAACTCGAGAACCTAGTGTTAAGACACTTCGTTGTCTTTCAACAATTCCGTTCCCCACTTTCCGCCGACTTAAGGCATTGTGTGCTGAGTGGCGGAACTCAACGCCGCGCTTTGCCTTGCTACCAAATCCAGGAAATGAAAATACTAAACTACATTTCCTGGAGCGGCAATCGAACCCACAACCTGTCGCGTTTACAGTCTAACTATAAATTATATATGTAACTATATATTATTACTTCCGACTCTGTTTCTTGATTTAAATTGAAAAGATGACTGAATAATACTATCTTAACTTGAAAGGTATCTCAGAAAGCAGCCATTTCATTTTTTTAAGCTTTTAGCAAAAAAAATAAATGATAGAGTTGATATAATGTTCTTGTTTTAATTTTTTTTTTCAGCCAAACTTTTTTTTCCTGGTAGAGTAGACAGAGACAACTTTCTCTCAAAACATTCCATTGTCCA
The DNA here is from genome assembly GCA_033558755.1 of Philaethria dido. NCBI lineage: Eukaryota > Metazoa > Arthropoda > Insecta > Lepidoptera > Nymphalidae > Philaethria > Philaethria dido. The sequence goes on along the minus strand of JAKGSA010001127.1, from coordinate 25,849 downwards.
CTTTCTGCCTAAATTCGGGACGTCACGTGTTGAGTACTGGACTTTGTTTTACCAGAGAGGTAGATAATAACAATTCAAAAATTTAATTTAATGGGAATCGCATCCACAACCAATTATGTTTACAGTATGACACTTTTCCACTACGCCATAATAGCCTATTATGTGTTAATAATGTTATTTTCTTAATAAAAAAGTTTATTAAAGTCGAAAAAAAGTCAAAAACGATAAACGATTTGATTGTGCACTCTAACTTTTAATTCGATTTGGCATGTTTTGTAATTAGTGCGGAGTTGAATGGGCGCCAACTGGGGCGCTTCAATCAATTCTCGCATACATTATACAATTAAAGATTGCATTGCTGTTGCTATAGTACAACGCGGCGGTAGAGTCCCACACTCATTTGTATGTTTTGTGTTTTATATTAACTACCGTTTTATAAAATTATCATGATATATAAGTGGAACTCAATGCTGCGCTTTGTTTTACTAGAGCGAAGAAATGAATTTCCGTACGGAATTGTTGCAAGAGAACGGAGTGTCTTAACACTAGGTTCTCGGGTTCCCTCTGCCTATCCTGCTATATGCGGGATACAGCGTGAAGTTAAAAAAAAAGAAAGAAATGAAAATGAAATATAATCAATTTTTCGAATGGGGATCGAACCAATCGCGCTTACAGTCGAACGCTGTCCCATAGTCATATGAGTAATATAGAGAAATTAGTAAGAATGAGAAGAGACTAAGAAGAAAATCCTTAGCAATCCATGGAATCAGTCAAAAGAGCTCAAAGATGGGACTTGCGACAAAATGTAGGTATAATTCTTATAAAAAAGTCTAAAATATACTACATACATTTAAGTATTATAATATATTTTTCCGGCAACTCATAGGTTAAATATCAGTTGATTTTTTTTCTGACTCTCTTGGTTGAGGGTTCAATTCCTACGCTCTGGTAATGCAGAACACTACGTTGATTTCCACTCAACACGCAATATGTTGATTTCGAACAAGAATGGAAAACATAATGGAGTGTCTTAACACTAAGTTCTCAGGTTCCCTCTGCCTACCCTGATATGTACGGGATGCAGTGTGAAGATAAAAACAACATAGACCCTAGATTCTTCCCTTCTATGCGGGATAAAGGTAAACCTTTAAAAACTACTGTTTTTTTATGAAAAATAAATGCGCATAGCTCGGATTATCATAATTATAGACAATACATGTCTATACGTTAAGTACACGCGTAATCGATAGTTCAAATACACGCTAAACTATTCGAGTACGTATGAGGCAGCAAATGCAATTTTCCTTCTAGTAGAAGTGTGCAGCGGAGCGGCGTGCTACTTGTAATAAATAACGACGTGCATGCTAGCATTGTTTTCAGTTTTATCTACTTATACATTTTATGTACGTAAGAACTGATGAACTGGATAAAATCGGTCAGTCACATCATTTTATAATAGAGGAACTGTTAATATATCTGGCGGAAAGTGGGGAACGGATTTGTTGAAAGAGAATGGAGTGTCTTAACACTAGGTTCTCTGGTTCCCTCTGCCTACCCTGCTATATGCGGGATACAGCGTGAAGTTAAAATGTTTTTATAATTTTTGAAAACAAAAAAGCAACTTCACGCTTTATATTCTCAGCAGGTAAGCCAATTTCGAAACATTGTTGTGGCCAACCTCAGCTCCGCGATTAATCTTACCAGAGTGAAGAAATGAAAAAAATCCTAATATATCATTCCCTCGAATGGGAATGGAACCCAAACCAATCGCACTTACAGCCACTGTCCCATTGCGCCGCGATGTCTTTGTAGTTATTTATTTTATTTAATAAATTGATAAATTACACATAACAATTGAAAAACAAAACCTTGGTAGTGGTATTGGTTTTTTTTATATACTTAATTCAACAAAAGGAAGACATCATTTATATTATTTTTGTCCATCAGTTACATAGGAAATGTGTAGTAAGAAGAAATCTTTCTATATTTTCATGATTTAGAACTTCAAGCTGATCTACAAGACTATTTATTCTATTCTATTCTAAATTCGTGCTTTTCTAGAATAGTAAATAACTATAACTGTCATAAACAAGTGCACCATTCAATTGTTTGGATAAATTAATTAATAGTATTTAGGTAGAGTAACAGAGGTCGTCGACCCCGCTCGGTCACCGTGTCGCCTAACTACTGTAGGAGTTAGCGAGAGCGAGCGGCGATCTCGCGGGGATACCTACTGTAGTCCCCACTTTGTTATCACTCTGAATATTATATTTACTTGTTAGTTAGGGCTTATTTCATATTGTGATCTGCTTTTATTTATGGAAAATTATTAAATATTTCCTGTATTGATTTTTTGAATGATTATTTTTGTTTCAATTATTATCCTATCAACAAACATAAATCGTTTTTTGTTTAGATTTTATTTTTTTTACCTCACGTTTTATCCCTCGCATGATAGTCGCCCTTTAACACTATAGATAAACAAATTTTAATATCTGTTGATATTTTAAAAAATATGGTATGGTTAGTTATATTTATTGTAAATTCCACAAAGTTAATTTATTTTACTATTTTAATATTAATTTCAGAAACTGTAAAGAGAGATTGAAATTACAATAAGCTTACATGACTTTAATTGAAATATAAATTGTCACGATAAATCTCCATAGAATATCAAAAATAAGGAAGAACCTCATAAGAAAAAGAAATTAATTAAATAATATACGACGACTTCCGACAGTAGGCGGTATGTCGTATGGTAGACGAGGACCACGAGGTGGAATTTCATTCTAAGCCTATCTTTTCTGACTTTACAATTAAATTTGCGTGACCGCACCGCGCTCGGTTGCCGGTCGCCGATTGCCGTTCGCCGGTCGACGCCCACACCCGGTATGCGTGAGACAACCCACAAAAGATATTGGAATTTTAGACAAACAAAATATCCCAGATATTTGAAAAAGATCGGTGCAGATCAATAAAACTGAACTGCCTTTGTTGCTGCCTAGATACGCAAATTAAAAGCTCAGTCTGCCTTCATGTTTCATTATATTAGAATACCGCAAATCCTTGCAGTCCATAATATATGTTCTTTTACTTTCTTTAACGTTTTACCGCTTAACACAAGAATAAGCATAAAAATTTACAGGACATAAAACACGTTGTCACGAAAACCAGACAATACTAAGCGTTAATGATAAAGCTAGTGATTCTTACAATAAAAGTTTACTGGTTGGCTTTTGTATATATTTTTATTTCTACCGAAAAAAAATACAATATTAATGAGGTCACTGTGGCGCAGTGAAGCAGCGTCGGACGGTAAATGTGATTGATTATGAGTTGAATTCCCACTCAGGGAAATGTTTATATTTAAATTATTTTCATTTCTCTGGTGGTCTGGTTTTCAGGCGGGAAACGGCGAAATAAGTGTCCAGACACTAGGCTTTTACAATTATAATATGAGTACGATCGATAATTTACCAAAAAAAAATTGAAATTAAAAAAATATTATTTTCCAGATTTTTATGTGTAATATTCTCGTAAAACGACAGTAATAAATACTTCCATATTCGTAAGCATATGCTCAGTGGAACGTGGCGGATGAAGTTTTCTTCAACTAAATGTTCTCAGGAGACGCATTGAAAGCAATCGAATGAACTGAATTACGGTCAATTTGAAACTCTTGGCGTGATAAGAATGGAAACTAATCTACAATCACATTTCATCGTGAAATATACGCGATTATGTTTTATTATGAAAAACTTCCATTTTCTTGCTCGCGTCTCGTTAAGGTCGCGTGCGGTTTACGATTTAGCTGTTCTTGTACAAAGAGGTAGTTTGAGAGGAGCCTCAATGTTTACCTACATCTTTAGAACCACAATCTATATGCAATTAGTGACCATTTTAAATCATTATAGAATAGCGTTGTGTTTGATATTCATGAGAGACGTAAATAAGTCGATAAGTCGAAATTAAAAAGCTAATACTGTAATAATAATAATATACAAATCAACTTATCAACCTGTTTTATGCCTGGTGGTGGTGGATACAACAACAATAGTTCGGTTGATGAAACTATTTATGAATATTTCTCAGTATTGTAAAAGAAAATGCTGATTAATTATTCACTTTTGGACTACTTGGATGGATTATACAATAAATTGGCCTTATATGAAGTAAAAAATAAATTATTAATAAAATTACAGTAATAAAGATAATAAAATCAATAAAGCATTACGAGTTTCAATGATCCAACGCATCTAGAAACTGTCCAAACAAAAGAACACAACGGGTATACAGTGATATTATCGGAAGCTAATGTGTCCTCGCTGCCATACAAAGTTTGCTAGAACTAAACTGCTGCTGGGAGATAAATAATGGCAATAAAGGCAATAACGTCGCGTCGAGCCAACTGTAACTCCGTCACTCGCGAACTCGGGGAAGTCCCCACATGTTGTGTGCACGAGATACTCGTACCTCTCATAACTTGCTATGTCTTACTTTGTATGTGGTTTCTTCGTCATTTTATATTATATATTATTTAAATGTTGGTAATTTCATGTTATGTTTCGAATGTTATTTTAAGATTAAGTATTTTTTTATGTCTGACTTAAACAAATTAAAAAAAATAACTATATTAAATTAATTGTTAACGTAGCGGGACTCGAACCCGTGCCTTTTGCAAGCCCTCAAAGCACTCTAGCCATTTAAGATTCAAATGTTTATAAGTTTTTCAAAAAAAAAATATCTAATGTAAGTCACGACGTCAAGACACTTGTAAAATATTAAAACCTGTAAAAAGCAAATCTGAGTCAGTGAAATAATATATATAAAGCTAAAGCGACGGTAATTTTTATTTTTTTAATATAATAATTGATAAATAAAATGATTATTACTTTAATATTAGAAGCACATTTGAATCGGTGAGTGCAGAAACAACGTAAGTCTGGATTATCAAATTTTGCTGGAGGAAGAAAAAAAGTGTATAACTTTCCTTTCTAGCTTAAATCGATTACGATTTTTTGCATTTTTTGTGACATACGTTGTTTCTGCACTCACCGATTCATTTATATTCCAGAAGTGACGAAAACATAATATTTGTCTTGTCAACATTAAACGACAGTGACAATGCATATATGGCGTAGACACTCGTAGCGTATGAGCTACGATGCTACGCGCCGACACTTGATGATGTTGCAAGAAGCTACGAAGCTATGTATTATTATTATAATATATAATTATTGGCGCCACCTGTCGTGGCGCAAAGGCACAAGCGTGCGACTGTAAACACGACAGGTTGTGAGTTCGATTCCCATTCCAAGAAATGTACAATTTAGTATTTTCATTGCTTGGGTTTGGTAACAAGGCAAAGCGCGGCGTTGAGTTCCGCCAATCAAAACGCAATGCCTCAATTCGGCTGAAAGTGGGGAACGGAATTGTTGAAAGAGAATGGAGTGTCTTTACACTAAGTTGTCTGGTTCCCTCTGCCTACCCTGCTATATGCGGGATACAGCGTGAAGTTAAAAAAAAAGTATTGGGTTTCCTCTGAAGCTTTTTAACCGATTTTGAAAAAAAGAAATTATCAATTCGACTGTGTTTTTCATGTGTTACCGTATTAGTTTTTACTGGATGCTCCAATATTGATTCTTTTTTATATATGATAGCTAGTGCTTCTTATATGGTCCCATTTAAATTTAGTTAAAATTTGTCGAGTAGTAATTAGTCGACTAGTGCATTTTATTTGAAGTTGGTATTATCATCATTTTATATGTATATATCATTTTATATATATATATATATATATATATATATATATATATATATATATGTATCATTTTAGTCAAAATTTAAATCATTTGAAAATAATAGTTTGAGATTTAGCATATCTAAAAAAAAAAATACACATAAAAAATATAATCGAATTGCAAACCTCCTCCTTTTTAGACGTCGGTTACAAAATAACTTTGCCATTCAGATTACCAGCAAAGTTATATAAAACAAATAATTATTTAAATATCATAAGAAATGGTATGATACTGTAGCAGCTGCAACATCTTTTAGTGAAAACGAACAGAAGTATCAACGGATGATCCTAAATCAACATTATTTGAACCATCTTCACCTGCTAAGCAAATTCCTCACCGCGGTGTATTAGTTCCCGCACTCAAACTAAACTAATTACTACGTATATTTACTTCCTATAATAAAACAACAAAAGTTATTTGAACTAATTTCTATAAATACAGGAACACATTTTATCAGTGTTATCATTGTTAATAAGAGATTTAGAGTATTATGTTAAAAATAATATACCATTGTTGGACTAGTTTACTTGTTGAGTCGGAGGTAGTGAGTTCGATGTCTTTTTTTACATACATATATACATAGATTCACGCTGTATCCCGCATATATTAGGGTAGGCAGAGGGAACCTAGTGTTAAGACACACCGTTCCCCACTTTCCGCCGAATTGAGGCATTGCGCGCTGTGTAGCGGGTCTCTTTTCATTTCTCTTATTTACTTTTTTTTTCGTAGATTTTTTAATATCTGTAACTAATTCGAATAGTTACATAACTCCTAATATTATAATAAGTACATCTTCCAAAAACAACAATAAATGTGTTTTTATTCTTATTCAGCTTGACAGTTTTTTTCGCATACCAGGACATTCAGAGAGAGCCTAGCATTAAAATACTCCATTCTCAACTATTACGTTGTGTGTTAAGTAACGAGAAAGAGTACCGAGAAAGGTTTCTTTTTAATAACTTCACGCTGTATCCCGCATATAGCAGGGTAGGCAGAGGGAATATGAGAATCTAGTGTTAAGACACTTCGTTCTCTTACAACAATTCCGTTCCCGACTTTCCGCCAAATTGAGGCATTGCGTTGTTCATTGAGTGGCGGAACTCAACGCCGGGCTTTGCCTTGTTACCAAACCCAGAAAATGAAAATACTAACTAGCGGAGAAATGTAAATAATTTAAATTCAATTATTCTGAATTCCTTTCTCCGAGAGGAAATCGAACCCACAATCAAGTTAACAGTTACTCAATGCCCCACTGCACCATGATGGGTTCAATATTGTACTCCAATATTGTATTATAAAGTAGATTAACGAGACAACGATCACACAATCTGTGAAACTTGGTCAACGAGCGAGAGATGCCTCTCGGCCAGTGTCCTATTGAGACCCGGCTTTGTTTCCGACAAGTATAGTACAGTAGTAGTACTCGAGTGGTTGGAGCTAGTTGTCACTTCAAATCTAGTTCACTTTCGAGCACCTCTTAACAAAGTAAACTGCATAATCGACGACACTTGAGTATTAACTTCTGGTTACAGGGAGTACTACGAGCAGGCAGGAATATTAAGGTTAACATATTTTTATTATTTAATTGAATATTGTTGTATTATAATGTGTATCAGCGTTGAGTTACGCCACTCAACGCGCATAGTCTGGTTTTAAGACAGAAAGCGGATACCGAAGACGAAAGCATACATACATACCTACATAGCTCATATATACATTTATTTGCGAAAGCTACACGAAAACAAGTGTTAAATATTACGAACGACTTTTCCCCCAAAAATCCTTTTCCGTAATTTGTACAACAATAACAGTACTTTGTAAAGTACACAGCAATAGTAATTATGTGCTTAGAGCTGTTTGTAACGTTCGCAGTTACCTCGCGCCTCACCGCGCCGCGCTACGACGGAACTCCATCTCACAGGCGAATAGGACGTTGTAAAAAAGTTGAAAAAAATGCATTTTTCTATTATTTGTGTTTGAAGCAAAATAAATAAACTTAATAAAAAGAATATAGTTTTTTTCCCGCATAATAATAATAGTCAGAGAGAAATGAGTCACAACACTCCGTTGTTCGCTTTCCGGGCGAATTCGATATATTGCGTGTTGAGTGGAGGAACTCGACGCTATGATTTATCTTACCGGAGCAAGGAATTGAAAATATTTTAAATATTATTATTTTCTCAAGCGGGAATAGAACCCAGTAGGGGATGGCATGTTACTCAGAGCTCTCTATAACAACCATACTACACGACTTAAAGCATAAAGCTGCAGAAAATATATACATATTTTAAAATTTAACTGTTTCAAACATTTCTATGGCATTTTAAGCATTTGCAACACTCCAATATAAGTGATCATTACAAGCAGGTGAAGTATCATAATGGCGTTACGATAACAAGTATAGACGCGCGACGCGGGCGACGTGCGGGCGGCGTGCAGCGGGCGGTGTGCAGGCGACCGGAGATTTATGGGACAGCCTCGCTAATGTTTGTTGCATTTGTAGTTCAGATATAGGAAAAATATGTTATACGAACAAATCATTTTGTCTCTATCCTTATTTGTTACTCGGATTTATACAATTATATTGTAGAATAACTGCACTTTTTTAATCCATTTACCTTAAAATGTTAACCTAATATTTAAAATTACAACAAGAAACAAAACCAACTTCTAATAAAATGCACTAAAAAATTTTTTTTACGAATAACTTAGAAACTATCCGTGAGATTGTAACTAACCACATCAAAAGTACTAACTATCAAGTAAAAAAGTCATCGAATTTGGTTCATCCAGTAAAAACTTATGCACGCACATAAAATAAATGCAGTAGAAATTTAATCACGAAACGCCTCAATTCGGCGGAAAGTGGAGAACGAAATTGTTGAAAGAGAATGGAGTGTTTTAACACTAGGTTCTCTACTTCCCTCTAGTTACCCCGCTACATGTGGGATACAACGTGAAGTTGAAAAAAAATGCCGTTTTGGAATCAGCTAAAAATAGAACTTTACTTCCATTCAAATTGTACATAGAAGATTTTTATAATATAAACATACATACATAAAGTTATCAAAAAAAATCGTAAAAGCTCCGAGGGCGGGCGGTGTAGGGCGGCAGCATAGGGCGGCGCGGTGCGGTGTTTAAAGTGACACGCTCATAATAAATAGTGTCATTTACACGCGTCATTACGTGAATGATAGTTAAACGACGTCGCGCCGCTTTAATGTCGAACATTAAATTACCCGCGAGTATGACGACATAGATTGTTGGGTGATCGTTGGATAATATTGTTCATTAGAATTTTTATTTTCGATATAAATAATTATAATTATTATTAATATTCGAGTTAGTTTTGAATATATGTTCATTCTATTGAACTTAATAGAAAGTATTTATATTTTCTATAACATATAAATATTTACGTTAAATGCGCTTGGTGATGGAATCCAACGCCGTCTTTGTGCGCGCAGCAAAACAGAAAAATAAAAATAATTTATATCCCACGAGTGGAAATCGAATCCGTAACTACCGCGGTGAAATAAATAGTATTATAATAAGAATTCATGATTTTTAATCAAGTCATCGTGTGTCGTGAGGTAGTAGAGCACTACTATCTCCACCTAAAATTCCTCCACCATAAATTACTTTTTTGTAAATATATTCATTGTACACCTGATAGACTTACAGAATTTTCATTATTAGCAGTAAATGTTAAATAAATTAAATAACTAAATATTAAGATTAAATCGATATATGAATAACGTGTGCCGCAGCAAGTGTACTCGTACACTGCGCTTCAAATGATGATCATTTCATATTCATAAGAGAACATGTGAAGTAAAACTCCACAAGTTTTTGGCCAATATTACGCTTTCTGTAGCGCGAGCAGCATTATACGAGCTGACTACTAAATGTTATTGCTTTTGATGAATTCCACAAGCTCTGACACAACCAGGTCAATTTTAATTGCACAATTTGCGAAAAAAATGTTTTAACTTCTGAGTTTTTAATATTTTCTCTAGCAACCTAAACTTAGTCAACATAATTGCGTCCTTAAATAACACGACGTGGCGTAAGGGTTGGTACATTACTATGTAATAATTACTTGCAATCAAATTAAAATAAATTACAAACATAGGAAGTTGTAGCAGTCTTAAATATTATGGTTTATTTTTTTACTAGCTTTTACCTGTGGCATCGCTCGTCAATCAATGGCAGTCTATACTAGATAAATTTTTCACGTCAAACCAAAAATTATTATTTATAGCAAATTTATCATTATAAATGCTAAAATTTCAGTGAAATACAAAACCAAATATTTAGAAAACGAACGAGAAGAAATCCAATAAAAATAAAATACATCAAGATTTAGTTATTAAAAGTGATAAAAGGATCCAATAAAAAATGCAGAGGTCCAGCAAGCAGTTCCCTCCTGCTAAGCACAAAAGTCTGGTTCGGTGGCGAGGATGGCAGCCCAACGCAGATAGTGCAAAACGGCCTGGCGGAGTTGGCGAACCAGCAAGGCAAGGTGGATGGCAGGGCGACGGTAGAGGGCGTGCGGTTACCAATAAACTAGACACCACATCCAATCGTTCATCTGACCGTAGCGGTACCGTTCATTAGACAGGAACGAGCGGACGAGAAGAGTGCGTCTGTGTATGCGCACACACTTGCGATGCTATAACATATTCCCGCGCAGATGACACCTGGCAAATCAGTGTGTCGCCGTCGACGGATACGTCTAGGAGGACATCATACTAGATAATATGGTGTATAATGCGTACATGCGTTAATTTCAAGGTTTTTTAAAACATACTTTTTATTATAAAAAAAAATTATAGGAAGTATTCCAAGTCCTTTTTAATATCTCTAAGAATATGTTTCAAATTTGCATGATAATTAGTTGAGTAGTTTTGGCGTGAGAGCGTAACAAACTTACTGTTGATTTATTTCTAAATTTGATACCTTAAACTAGCCCCATTGTTATGTACTTTGTGGAATGTATTATATATAGTCTGTGGTATAAGTTCGTCCGTCTCTTTCTTCCTTTTTGGCTTAAAAGTACCTCATTATTACTTACTAATTGCTTAACATAAAATAAATTGTATTTAATTTATAACAGTAGGTGAAGTACAACAGGAAAAAACTACTAATAAGATCAAATGAAAATTGCAAACAGTTTAGCTTCTTTTGAAACTTGTATCTGACATGCTAGATGCGCTGTCGCTCTCGATCAATCCCGACGACCACTGACGACGTACAAACAATTATATTCCTTTGCCTCGACGAGAGCGTCCGTGTACAGCGAGTGCAGCGTGTAGAGGCTGTCCGACCTGATCGAGGCGACGATCCTATGTACAAGTTGCAGTCGCGTTTGAATTACCTATTCGTTTTTCATTTTATAACGAAACTGTCTCTAATTTTCGCTTTGAGAGAATGTGTGTTCCATTTTTTGAATCACGTTTTCACTTCCAACGAGCGCTTAAATTTATTCTTCTTTTCGTTTTAGTCACTAAATGTATATAGAAATTGTTTTCGACGTCCCTCCCTAAAAGTATTTTATTGTACATACATACAGATAAATCTACATATTGCTACATATTTACATATCAATAGCTTGAACTCCTAAATTTATGAAACGTATATGAAATTTCATGTTTTTTTTTACTTATTGAAAACTTTCGATTCTCCTTCCAGCGAATGAAAATGTTAAATATTTATAATAATTATATTTTTCATTTCCTCGTGAAAGTTCAAAGTGAAAAAATAAATGAAAAAGTCATATCAGAAAGAAGTCATATCATAAATGAAAAAGTCATATCAGAATCATAAAAGGACAATATCTTAACACTAGGTTCTCAGGTTCCCTCTGTCTCTAGCCTGTGCGGGAAATTAAACCAATCAAATTGCAAATTTTCACGTGTTTCTATTCAAAATCTGACCATTATGAGTAAAAAGCACAACAAGCACACATAGCAAAGGTGAATATAAAAATAAAAACTTAATCCTTTGCCGGCGACTGTTAGGAGGCTGACAGTAGTTGATGAGTGACGGCGGCCATTAGCCGTACACCAGTGACAAGTAGATTGCAGATACACCTCATGGGAAACGATCGATAAACGATTTTTGTGTTATTAATCATCTATATTTTAGTATAAGAAAATATGTTTTTGAAAACCCGTTATTTTGAAGATTGTACTATGTACTGAATTGAGGTTTCTAAAACGTGTTTCCGAATTTACAATCGAATTACAGACGCTACAAGTTTCAGCCTATTCCTTGCACTAATACTGTGTACATCGCCAATTTTGGTAAAATTATTAATATTTTTCTTAACATACATCACATTTTTAAAAATATATTGAGAGACAACTGTCAATATTGACAAACCGTCACTATTTCAATAGTTTTAATATTATCTCAAAAAAAAGATTTTATTTTTCAAATTATAAATGCCAAACATCGTTCAAGTATTTTATGTTTAACAATACAATAAAGAAGTAAGTAATAATCCTTTAAAATCATAATAATCATTGACCTTGACTAACTTATAACGTAGGACTCAGTACATCGACCCGCACCACCCGCCACCCGCCACCCACCGCGACTCGCGACTCGACGCGATGTGACCTGCATGCAACTAAGCAGCTCTAACTTGGTAACGACGCGAACTTATTTGTATGTTGTTTTGAGCACATCATGTTACCACTGTGGTTAACTTTACTCGTTTGTTATTATGGACTTATGCATTATTAATTATATTAAATTAAGGAATATCAAATTATATCAAATTAAGGAGGTTCGTCCTCCGTCTGGCTCGCGACCACTATCATGTCAAAGACGAACCGCCAAATATCTAATGATGTGTTCCGGTTCGATGGCATGTAAGCCAGATTTTCCCCTTTCCCACCCATCCTTTCCCCAAAATGTGGTGGTTCTGATAGTGGACTACTACATTGTCCCCCCTACCAACAGTATCCTCTAGGTTGACAACGCATCTACAACATCTCTGGTGTTGTAGATGTCTATGGGCGAAGGTAACCACTTACCATCAGGTGGTCCTTCTGCTCGTTTGCCGTCCGTTATAAATAAAAAAAAAAAAAAAAATTACTATAACCAAACTCTAGTTGTAATGTTTGTTTAAAATGTAGGACAAATTTCTAAGAGGAATTACTAACTCTGGTAGAAAATTAAAGCATTCCGCAGGTAAACAGAATGTAGTGTTAAAAGTAATTAATTTTTTAATTTCTGCTCGAATTGGAATATAATTAAATAAATAATGAAAATATTAATATAAATGACTTATAACTAACAACGGTTTTGACTCAATATATATTTTCGACTGTATTAATTAAATAATCGTGAAGGCAGTAAAAAAGGAAGTGGTGGAAGAAATGTTATAATTGTGGTAGTTCTGTGGCTTCTGATCCAACAGGCGTCGGTCTCACTGAAGTCGGATATATAGTCTCTGGATAGTACGACTCAGTGGGCGTATGATCTGTAGGTGCTTGTGGTACTTGCGACCTGCCAAGCGACCTATTCTTCATATACGGCAAATAGTCCTTCAATTTGAGTGTTCCTCCTGTACTAGGTGTAGGGACATATAGAAAACATCATACTAGGGCAAAAGCACAACTTTACAGGAGAGCCATTTAAAGATTCCTAAGGTTGTTATTTCGTCGTTATTTAGTAAATTATTCATTTACGTAAATAAAAGACCGTGTATGTCGACTCTACATAGCGAAAATAAGTAAAAAAAAAATTATAGCTAATCAAATACAAAATAAATTAAATTAATTCAACATATTATAGTCACTTTATAATGTACAAAATATAACACGACAGCAGGCGACTGGCCGCGTGGCCGCGTGGCCGCGTGGCCGCCTGATTACGTCGAGTGACACAATTTGCGCTCAAACGCAGATAAGCCGGCCAGTTTATATCTACAGTTATCTACGGTTGAATTTCTAAATGAGCCGCTCTCTACAGATACGGCTCGTAAAAGTTTTGCGTCGCTTGATTAAAGTTTTATGTGTATTGTTTTATTGCCAACTATTGCTGACGTGTGCAGATTTGTCTTGTTTTGAGTATATTTATGTTATTTTTGTATGAATTTTACGTCTGGTGAATTCTAATTAACAGTGCTTGCTGTGTCAAAACTTCTTCGAATGCGTTTGCAAAATCTGAGAAGGATAGTAGCAAGGGTTATTTTTCTATTATGAACCTTTACGGCAACACCCGAAGAAGGAGGGAAGGCTTAATTAAAAATCGTTCAAGTAATCTCTAGAGCATAAATGATTATTAAATAAACTTTCATTTTATTTTAAAAGATATATGATCTTTGGTTCTTACGATTACATGAAACTATTCTGAACGGATTAAAAGCGCGTTTTTAGTCTATCTTTTGACTATAGGATCACTAAATTATTCGAAATACCAGACTTTTTAATATATAATTGCGATTATACGCAATTAATCATATTAAAATAGTTTAATTTAAGATTTGTATAAGCTTTTACAATGAAATAAATCAATTCGAAACGTATCTGTTAGTGCGTGCGGTGTTAATGGACATGCAAATGTAATCCAGAGCAACGCACTAAATTTCAATAGATTTTTCCTCTCGCCGCTAAATACTTAATGTGACTAAACAAGCTGTAGGGAGACTAATGGCAGCGTTAAACAACGTACGACGACGTCGACGACCACGTAGATGGTATAGGAATATAATTGTTAACGGTTAATTATAAATATTTTTTAACTATTTTATATGCCACTTAGCAGTAACTGATACGATTTTATTAGTTTTTTCGTGCCTAAAAGGACAGAAGATAGTGTTAAGACATTCCGTTCCTTACTTCGCCTGTTTCGATTTACGAGACATTGTTTCTTAAGAAGTTACATACGCTATATCTTACTAGAAGGAAGAAATGATTATATATTTTGGGAATCAAACCAAAACAAAACAAAATCAAATATGTCATAGTAATCGTAGCGCAGTACATTAAAATTAAATAATTTTAGACCAAATATCTTTAACAAGATGAATTTAATTAGTTAATAATTTAATAGAGATAAATCATTATTTTATGAAATGAAAGGTATCTTAATTTCGGTCGGAAAACAGAGAACAGTATACTGACACTAGGTTCTTTGACCGCTGCTTCGGCCAGTGGAGTAGAGGAGGAGCACCGTGAGGTTTTAGTGGGTAGCCGGTTCGGAGACCCACATAACCAGTCCTGAGTCCCCTATCGGACGTGTATCTGGATACGTGTAACGAATTTCATTACGTAAAACAAAAAGATTCTTTGATTACCGCCGTATACGAAAACAACATAACTAAATAATGTCCAGTACCACAACAACGCGATTAAATATATGTTTTTTAGCAGTACTAAAATAAAAAAGCAAACATAGGATTTAAGCGTGTGTAATAAATATGGCACGCAGAGAGCGCTCAGCGTCACGTCTACGCGCCATTTAACTGGCAGAGAACGCGGGACCAAAATATTACACCACAAACCCTTTTATTTATGTGGAAACTAGCTTTTGATCTGTATTTAGATGACGTTCCGAGAACATGTCGGTACAAATAATGAAAGTAAGTGACAGTCAACATAGGGTAGGTGGTATATTTTGAGCCTTAAAGGTAAAACTGTTTCCCAATGAAGTATTAAAAATACAGTTGAGAACACCTTTAGAGAGTGTTAAATAAGTAAATATTGTTGTTTATAAATACGATTAAGATCAGTTGTATGTGGAGCAATAGATAAAAAGGTAGTCAAAGGAAATGTCCCACTGTTCGTCGCCTTCTGTCCAAATTCAAGACATTGTGTGTTAAGGGACGAAAGTCAACGCCGCGTTTTACCTTACCAGAGAAATTAAGATATAATTTCAATATATGCATTCCCCGGAGTGTAAATCGAACCCACTACTAGCAGTGATTACAGTAAGCCTAGTAATTTTATGTAATATTCTATATACTTATCCACTATAGCTTCAGCTTATCTTAGAAATGAACCTTCCTCCACAATAATACTGATATGGCCCAGTTACATGAAAGTACACAAAAACTGCGACGGCGCGGTCTCGCGGTATCACTGAGTGTCAATAGTTAAAAGTTCGTAGCGCAAAGGTTTCTAGAACGCGTCTTGAGAGAGCACGATGACTTATAACAAAAGGTAACTTTAAAATAACGGACATTTTTAATGATGGAATAACGTGGTTTTAACTGGCTACATAAAAGATAAGACTAAATAAAATAGAAGGCAGGAAAAGATTGTCAAATAAAATATATTGTTAGTAATTTAAATGCAATCCTCTATTACTTTTAAATTATTAAAGGAACTAAAAGCCCGATAATGTTGTAAATTGTTACGCACATAAAAATATAAATATATCTATAAAATATAAATCAATTTTTTAACAAAATATTATACATAGATACATACATAGCTTCACGCTGTATCCCGCATATAGCAGGGTAAATAGAGGGAACCTAGTGTTAAGACACTCCGTTCCCCACTTTCCGCCGAATTGAGGCATTGCGTGCTGAGTAGCAGAACTCATCGCCGCGCTTTGCCTTGTTACCAAACCCAGGAAATGAATCATTCCATTTCCTGGAGTGGGAATCGAACCCACAACTGGTCGCGTTTACAGTCGCACGCTTGTGCCTCTGCGCCACAACAGGCGTAACATAATATTATACGTACATATATAGGATTAAAATTACAAGCCATGAATCTGTATTAAATATGAATAAGTTGATAAGTCGACAAGCAACTTCAATAAAATAATATAAAAAAGAACTAACAGAAGACTTAAGCTTAAAAATGTCTACCATATAAAAGTATGCATTTTCCATTTGCGAAATTATTCACACCTGAAACGGAAACATATTCTTTTTACTATTTACTACTTCAAATAAAACAAATATTGAATGGTGTTTTCATTATCGTTAGAATAGAAAAGGGTATTTCAAAACCGTTGTTGGCTATTTATTGCATCGGCGTGTAGGGCGGTATGGCGGTAGGGCGGTGAGGCGGTGAGGACGGCCGCACTGAACGATTTAACAGCACGGAAAATTGCATCCCCCATCGCAGTACACCGACCGCGACGACCGCGGCCACCGCTAAAGACGTGCACTCTAAGTGCTATTTATTTATAACCTACTACAGACCTACATTACGTTGTAGTTCAAATCAAATATATATTATGTGTATTTAATTTTTCCCACTTTTTTCCGCTGGGTAGATAAAAAGAACGCAGTGTCATAACTTTCCGTTCTTCACTTTCAACCCGAATTCAAAATGTAATAAATTAGTAGAAATATGTCAATAAAATTAATTGATTTAAGATTTGGCTTTTCTATTAATATTAAACACGCACGTTGACTTTGAAAATTGCAACAACAGAAACCCAATATTTTTCTCCTCTAAAACTCCGAGGTACTCATAGCTATTGGTGTTATATCTCTATAAAGTTGTTCATTACGTTGTACAACATAGATTTAGACATAGACATAGACATTTTCACATTTTTTTACATGAAAAACGAACAACAGATAGACAGACACAATATCATATGTTTGCTTCTGTATGTAGGTAAACATAAAGACCTCTAGAAATATTTTTAAGTTCATATACAATTTACAGAATTTGCCTCTATAGTTTCATTATATGCATAGATACTACCAGCAGTATTGCCTAAAGTTACTGAAGACTAGAAGGACAAATATTTAAAATAATCAAAAAATTAATTACAAAGATGACATTAATTACAGTACGAGGTGTAGTTTGTAGATGAGGCGGTCGTCTTCGGCACTAATTGTGATTGCTTCATTCAATATGCTAAAGAGCTCTAAACAGAGACTGTCGGAGCGCACTTCGCACGATTACCTTTTAAAATTCTGCCAAATTCTGTGTCATGATTTAGTGTTGTAAGGGTTTGGTCTTTAGCTGGTACACCGCTATTCACAATCTCTCTCTTTCTCTCTGTCTGTCTTTCTAAATATTGTCATTTTAATTAGAACAGTGTGAAAATGACATTTGTTTTTTTTTTCTTTTCAATTTCACGTTGTATCCTGCATGTAGCGGGGTAGGCATAGGGAACCAGAGAACCTAGTGTTAAGACACTCCATTCTCTTTCAACAATTCCGTCCCCACTTTCCGCCGAATTGAGGCATTGCGTGTTGAGTGGCGGAACTCGATGCCGCGCTTTGCCTTGTTTTTACCAAACCCAAGAAATGAAAATACTAAATTTTACATTTCCTGGAGTGGGAATCGAACCCACAACCTGTCGCGTTTACTGTCGCACGCTTGTGCCTCTGCGCCACGACAGGCGTTGAAATTGTTGAAAAAGAATGGAGTGTCTTAACACTAGGTTCTTTGGTTTATGATTTATGTTAGGATTTTTTTTTATTAATTTATTATTTGCGTTTAGTGTAACGCATGATTTAATCTACTAAAAAATCGGCCTGCTACTGGTACAGTTTTTTTCTAGGACATATTTCGAAGGTAGCATTACTAGGATATTTTCAAATTTGGTTAGGTAGCGCTTTTGAACGGCGCTTGGACAGTGGAAGCGAGCGTTTATATTAAAGGGGAAAGGGACATGGATTTGGCAGTTTTACTTTTTAACAATTAGAAATGAAAACTAATAGATGCTATTTTTCTCAGTTATGAGAAGTCATTCAGTCAGTCAGTCAGTCATTATTAAAACTTCTAATTCCTAGTTTGAAAAAAGTCATGACAACAAAAAATGGACTGAGTAATTTTAGCACTCTAACGATACATGTTTCGACATTTCATATAAGTATATATCATATAAATAATCGTGGATCGCTTCATCGCGCTCGTGAGCTCGTGTACATGTGACGTACTCGCAACTGATTTAACGCAGTAATAAGATAGCTAATTGCCAGTTGAATCAGTTCGGTCGCGGAGTCGCTACTCGTACCTCAAAAGCGAACACGATTAAAATGTCATAATAGCACTAATTGATTTCATTTGTAGCCAACATTGCGATGCAAATTAATTCCGTCACGGGACAGATATGTACATACGTACATGCATATCTGTCCCGTGTTTGTACATATATACATGTTACACGTATCACGTTCAAAGTTAACGTTGAATGAACTAAAACTTTTCTCTCTAGTTATTTCGGAAGACATCATTAAGGTCTAGTAGCGAAATATGCGATAAAATAAAAAGGAAATTTAAATATTGCGTATAAGGCGGTGAAATTTAAGTAGACTAAACAACATTCCCCCAAGCTTTAAACCCACACCATCGCCTTACGCCATACACGATTTCCAAGAGGTGCAGGTTTGAGTCCCGCTATTTACCAATTTTTAAATGTTACCTAAAAATATGTTTATTCATAATAAGCGTTTTAGATTTAACAATATCACTGTACTTCAGTTACAATTCCTCGCCCATCTCATTCCTATAGCGTCCTATTATCACGCTCGTACCTTTTGCCTTTTCATCCGCATTCCTGCTCGAATGCCGCAGTGAAGTGACATCCCATATTCATTTACTTCACACTAGTACCCTATTTACCTTCATAGGTAAGTAGGGTATTTATAATTACCTATACAAAAACAATGTATTACGTACTTTAATATTACGAAGGGAAAATTATAAAAAATATATAATAAGATTTTTTTGCAGCTTTCAGTTTTCAGCCGCTTAACGATAGATAATAGTAGTGGATAGTCAGAGAAGTCAGTCAGTCCTACTATCACGACACTCCGTTCTCCACTTTTCCCTCGAGATTGAGACATTGTGTGTTAAGTGGAAACTTCACTTCAAATTTTACCTTATCAGTCCCCGAAGTTGGGATCGAACCCCCTACCAGTTGTGTTAAAAGGCAGGCGATGTCGCACTGCGTCACTATGGACTTAAACTTATATTATATTCAAATATTTTCATGTTATTCGTTTGCTGGTCACCATAAGACGCTGTGTGGTTCACGACAACTTTAGCAAACAAGCTGGTTGTTGTACAATATAGTTTTGTTTCAAAGAAATTTCTTGCTAACTTGTGTTACTAAGCAGCAACTTTTAATTAAACGCGCTTAGCCACCTATACTCGTATACTGTACAAGTAACTCCTCTGCGGGCAAGAGAGACGCTACGTACAAAAAGTTCTACTTAGCTAAAATTATTGTAATTATGATAAAAATATATATAATATTTGCTAGAATTAAAATTTTTAATTACATATTATTAATATGACAGAAGTCAAAGAGTAGAGTGAAGAGAATGTTATTCTAGCATTAATAATTTGAAAATCATATGAATCTGTTACATAATTGTTGAAATAATTTAAATATAAGCGTTTACCAAACTCGACAGCCAAATATTTTGAGAGAGGATAACAAGCTGAATGTAGAGTTAGATCTACGAACATGCTGATTTATAGCGCCATTTATACTGAAAACTTTTCAACACACATAATTCAATCGTTTTTTTGGTGTTGGTAGGAGTTCGTCACTCGTCCTGGCTCACGACCACTATCATGTCAAAAGACAGACCATAAATATCTTGTGATGTGTTCCGGTTCGATGGCATGTAAGCCAGGTTTTTCCCCTTTCCACCCATTCTTTCCCCAAAAAATGTAGTGGTTTCCGATGGCAGACTTCTACATTGTCCTCCCTTCCATCTGTATCCTCTAGGCTGGCAACTTGCATCTGCAATGCCTCTGGTGTTGTAGATGTTCATGAAACGGTAGAAGGTCGCGACCACTATCATGTCAAAGACGAACCGCCAAATATCTTATGATGTGTTCGGTTCGATGGCATGTAAGCCAGGTTTTCCCCTTTCCCACCCATCACTTTCCCAAAATGTAATTGGTTCCGACAGCGGACTTCTACATTGTCCTCCCACTCCATCTGCTTTTTGTATCCTCACTCACAAAGGCTGGCAACGCATCTACAACGCCTCTGGTGTTGTAGATGTTCATGGAACGAAGGTAACCACTTACCATCAGGTGGTCCTTCTGCTCGTTTGTATCCGTTATCCATAAAAAAAATATATAAAAACCAAAAAACGCGACTGGACCAATTGTTCAAATTTAGGAAGCAAATACAAACAAAGTAAGCTATAAAAGTTAGTTATGTGTTATATATATGAAATGTGCTAATTAAGTCCTTTCATTTGGTACCACACAGCACCTATCAATGATTTTCTGTTTTTATTCATGGCGTAATCGCTCTAGAGGGTGCCATATTTAATTAAAAGTGACGTCACATATCTAAAAACACTTGGAGTATCAATACCTATCTAACGCCATCTTAATAGACATGGGCGTTTTTGTTTTTTAGCTGTGACGGTTACATATTCGTTTTCAGATATCGAGTTTGTACAATAGATTTCGTTATAATTTAGTTTTCGTTACAATTTAGTTTTCATATCTCATCGTCGAGTTGTCGTTACGTTTTGTGTGTAGTTATTTGATATCGGATATGATCATTTAGATATCGATATGATATGATATAAGAGTCAAAACCGTGTTTAGTTACGTTTTGATATATCGGTCTCATCCCTACACCTTAATTATATAATTCGGTCCAGGGATTTGGAAGATATAAGGTAATAAACACACAAGATACGCGCGAAAAACATAACCCTCCTCTGACAGTCGGGTAAAAAGTCTTGTAAGATTTTTTTTTTAACTACACGAAAATTCCCAATTTGTGTTCCCTTGCGTACGCCCAAGTGTAGTTTCGTTTTTATTTACCTCTTCTATAAAAAGTAATGTCGGGGCCACTCAGTGCGTCTCGTAAAAAACTACTGTTATGAGGCTCGCGGAAAACTTTTTGCTAAATAATAAATAAGCTTTGCAACATCTCTATGTTCAACCTATTTTCTGACAATCGTTGCTCTTTAAACTAGTTTATATCCGAAATTCCTTTCGTAAAGTTTATGAGTCTTATGGTCTTAATCAACTAATTAGGTTTACACAACTTGTATGAGACGATCGATACTAGATAAAGTGTTTAAAAATCTTTAATATCGTCAATATAACGCGATATCCTTTAAGGTTTTGCGAGCACGTGTCAATTAAAAGCAACTTTTGCATAGGTAAATAAGTATATATAAAGTTGTTAATTTTACTTTAATAAAACTAAAGATCCTTTACTATATTCAATTCCTTTTACTGCAATTAGCAAATAACTTTTACTACGAAACAGTTACAGGAATCACTACGTTGTCAAGACAGTGTTCTCTACTTCCTGTCTGAATTCAAGACATTGCGTGTTAAGAGTGGAACTCAACGCCGCTTTGACTTACCAAAGAGAAAGAAGGAATATAATTTAAATATGATTATAAGCCTGAGTAGGAACGTAGTATTAGGCCTATAGGTAATTCCTTTTACTTGACTATTTATGCTCTGCATTTATAAGACAGTTTCGGGATTAAGAAATATAACGAGTATAACTTACTCCAGAGCCGATTTGTTATAGTATGGTATCATAGCAATGTCTATAGCTCCTAGGAAGCAACTTATTTGTACGATGATACATACATTTTCTTTCATGGCATTAGAACCAAACATTCAAATAAATTAAAACAATCAAAGTACATACAATTAATGAATTATTTTGGTACTTACAAAGAATAACGATCATAATTTAAGTGTTAGTTCGCGTAAGTTCAAAAGTAAAGTATGAAATATGCGAGTGTGTGTTAAAAAGCGTAATAACTCATGTTAAGCTGCGGGCCGCGGCGGGCTTACCGTCGCCTTGCCTCCCTGCAGCGTGCAGCACCACGCAACACACTTAGCATTTGCTTACATTTATATGTTGTTAATCTCACTACTGTGATTATATCTCTCGATATCGATGGGTCTTACGTACACTGGTACAAATGCTAAAATATAACTTAACAGAGGAGCCATTTCAAAGTTCCTAAGATTATCATTTTGTCATTATTCGAAGCAAATCCTTTAAATAATGAATCCTTTGAATAATGACAATATTATAACTTTAATAACCTTTAAATTCCTCTCCCATAAAGTTGTGCTTTTGCACTTGCCCCAATGTATATGTTTTTTTTTATTTCACGCAGTATCCTGCATATAGCAGGGTAGGCAGAGGGAACCCGAGAACCTAGTGTTAAGACACTCCGTTCTCTTTCAACAATTCTTTCAACAGTTCAATGTATTTAGAACTCATCGATATTATTAATTGCGGCTTAAAGGAGAAAATAGAGGCCATAGTGGTGCAGTGAACATCTTATAGATATAAATGTGATTGGAGGGTTCGGTTCCCATTCGGGGATTTATTATATTTAAATTATTGATTTCTCCGCCCTGGTAAGACAAAGCTCAGCGTTGAGAACCACAGTGAAATACGTAATGTTTCGAATTAGGACGGAAAAAGAAAAAGAACTGTCTTGAAACTACGTTCACTCTAACTGGCCTAATATGCGCGAAAAGCGCGAAAAAGAAGCTTATAAATGACAAAATATGCTTTCATTCATACAAATTTGAAAATTTATTTCGTTGATATATATGTCAGAATATACAGCACTTATTATAGGACTTTTACATTCGTTATTTTTTTAAAGAAAATTATAATCCCGAAATGACATAGTCGCGCTGTGTCCACAAAAATATAAGTAATAAAGAAAGATTGAAGTAAAACAAACCATTTAAATAACAAATGCCACATTTAAATGAAACAGTATGAAATTGCGCTTGGCCATATCTTATTTTTTATTGTTGTGTGTATCTTTGTCTCTTGTAGTGTATAAGAACGTATGACTTAGTAGCTAGCGTTTAAACGGTTTCCAAGAGGTGCGAGTCTGACGCTCGCTAGGTTAAAATTTTTACACGTTGTCTAATTATGTCTTTCTTATTCTACTTCTTCTTGCATAACATAATTAATCTTTTCCTATCTTACACGCAATACATAGCAGGTTAGGGCAAAGGAACCAGAGAACCTAGTGTTAAGACACTCCGTTCTCTTTTAATATTTCCGTTTCCCACTTTCTGTCGGATTAGTGGATATCTATCAAGTTACGTAGACATTTTGTACACTGACAGGACTTCTTCTACGGTAGCATTAGCATTAGAATTAACCCGAATAACTCCAAACACCAGTGTATCGAGCGTAAAAGCCGTAACGCCGATGATTAACTTAACACGTTTAGCCCAAATATGTACCGCGGGAGTTAATTGATTGATGGCTTTAAACCCGACACCCGCCGCCGCCCCACCGCCGACTACCGACAACAATACTATGAGATTACACCTATTACCATGCGAGAGCTTTGTACGGATTAATTTGAGATTTTTTATCGTTTTATTGCATTAAAATTATAATAATCTGTATTTTTTTTTAACTTTTCACGCTGTATCCCATAAGGCAGGGCAGGGAAGAGGGAACCAGAGAACCTAGTGTTAAGACACTCCATTCTCTTTTCAACAATCTGTTCCCCACTTAAATTTTTAATAATTGTAAATACATATACATAATATATTAAAAGTCATCGTTATGCAGTCGGACAACGTCTGAGCCAGCAAAGTTGATTGACTGTGGTCTCTATTACTACTGAGAAAGTAATTACATTTAAAATTACTCTCATTCCGTGACAAAGTGCGGTGTTGAGTTCAGCCACTCAGAACGCAATTTCAGATGGAAAGTGGAGAACGAAGTGTCTAAATACAAGGTTCCGCCTATTTACACTCGCTTAGCGGGAATAAACGTGATAATGCACTAAAAACGCCTGTCGCGCAGAGGCACAAGCGTGCGAATATAAAATGCGACAGGTTGTGGGTTCGATCTCTACTCCAGGAAATGTAAAATTTAGTATTTTCATTTTTAGGTTTGCAACAAGACAAAAGGTGGCGTTGAGTTCCGCCACTCAACACGCAATGCCTCTAATTCGGCGGAAAGTGGGGAACGGAATTGTTGAAAGAGAATGGAGTGTCTTAAGTATAGTTTCTCTGTCTCCTCTAGCCTACCCCTGCTATATGCGGGATACAGCGTGAAGATAAAAAAATCTCGTTTTCTAAACAAGGTAGACCAGTCGTATGCATAAAAGTTTATATTTCATGATTCCCATCGGTGACGAAATTGATCATTCAATTCATGCATTCATTTGAAAATCTAATGCATTAGAACTATATAAAGTGAATACTAAATCTTAAAACTGTTTCAAGTATTATAAAGGAGTTAAAATATGGCGGCAATAAGTTATAACGTCAATTGTATCTGTGCACATTCTCAGTCTTGGAAAATGGCTAAACACTTATCGCTTTGTACTCTCACTTATTTACTTTTGTTTGGAACAAAAAGTGATCAACGAAATATTTGATTGAGATTCCTAGTGTATACTTAATATGAGTATCAATAGGTACTCGTAGTTTGCCTTAATAACTTATATCAAAATGACACTTTATACAGAAGGGTAAAAGGTCAAACATATAGTGCAGTGTGAGTAATATTTAATTATTTTAATATATTTATGTCACTTTATTATAAAAAATCAGCACTGCTTCTCCATGTACACTATATGTATGGTATTTTTTATATTCCGTCTGCATAATAAAATGGGATACAAAGGGCTTTTCTTTACCTATTAATATGATGATTTTCAAACCTAAGGAACAGCCATAAAAATTAAAGAACATCAACGTAGCTTAGAGATGGTAATTAAAAAAAAAATCGTAATCTCCTAAATGATATCCGGTAGTCGGGTAACTACTTTCCTAGCTTCTTGAGTGCGCGAGACGTGAAATGAGGCTGTCAGTTTTGCAATGCAAAAGTGGCAAAAGAGCCGCCCTGTCCGCTGCCCGCTGTCCTCTGTCCTCTGTCTCGCTTTAACTAAGTTCATTTACAATCTAATGCATTATAACTAGCCACTTCAACTTTCATATAACTTTGCTTTAAAGAACTCACGCGAACTTGAAGCGACGCGATGGAAAATGCAAGCGCGTGGAATTACAATACAGTTGAAATATCTTTTAGTTATTCTGTTTCTATTGCATACAAAATGTGAAATTTGAAAACTATAAATTATATTTTACTTTAACTCT
>JAKGSA010001126.1:0-102668 GCA_033558755.1 Philaethria dido | reverse complement strand
CTCCTGGCTCTAAGCTACCTCCCTACCAATTTTCAGCCGAATCTGTACTGCCGTTCTTGAGTTATAAATGGTGTAACTAACACGACTTTCTTTTATATATATAGATATATTCATATCCAGTATTTCTCATATAAATTGTATTTCTCATTTAAATGTAATTAATATCTGACGAGTATTTTTGGTTGTCGTGGCGCAGAGGCACAAGCGTGCGACTGTAAACACTACACTACAGGTTGTGGGTTCGATTCCCACTCCAGGAAATGTTAGTATTTTCATTTCCTGGGTTCGGTAACAAGGCAAAGCGCGGTGTTGAGTTTCGCCACTCAACACGCAATGCCTCAATTTGGCGGAAAGTGGGGAACGGAATTGTTGAAAGAGAACGGAGTGTCTTAACACTAGGTTCTCAGGTTCCCTCTGCCTACCCTGCTATATGCAGGATATAGCGTGAAGTTAAATAAAAAAATAGTATTTTTGAGATAATCATAACAATCGTAGTATTTAGTGCATTTTCTTTGAAGTCGCTTTCCTTTTCTTGTCAAAACCTTGAATATTACTTTTGATTATTATATGTTGTAATTTTGAATTATTATCGAAGAATAACTAAATATTACGTTACGTTACCAAGTTCAAATCTTATAGGGAAATCGAATCTACAACCATGTTGCTTGTTGCGATGGCATCAAATATATTTTTAAATGTTTGTCTGACATTTTCTTACTTAATCTGATTAGACAAAAGGCTTAAACGGGCGTTTTTTTCTCAGAAAATATATTTGTGTACGTAAACAATAGTTTATCAGTCCATTTAATTACTATCACCTATACGGGCAGAAAGGGTAAAAAGACTACCATTTGTTCGATTCTGTCGGTCCATTGTGCCAGAAAAGCCTACGAGTAAAAGTAAATATATTGAAATTCTCTATAAAAATGCCGAACGTAGCGGAATTTGAACACGACCTAATAAATAAAAATCCTTTCAAATTTTGGTGATGTGAAACCTAAGCGAGTGTGTTTTATGTAATATGCTAAAGAACTCAGGTTCGATTTTTATTAAGAACATTTTTTTATTACGCTTTTTTTTTGCGCTATGTACAATGGTGAAGTGAAAGAGAACCTAGTGTCAAGACACTCCGTTCACGTTCCGACCTAAATCGAGACGTTAGTTGTTGAATGGCGGAACTATATGCTGCAGTAGGGTAGTTGGACAAGATGAGAAGCACCCATCAAGCAACTTCAACATTTTCAATCCAATTTTATGGCAATCTGTGTTAAAGGAATTTAGAATGAAAATATTTAAGCGCAATTATGCCCTTGAATAATAATCGAATTTATAATTATCGCGTTTATAGTCTCTTATGTGAGAAATAAAATTATGCAGACAGAGGAAAATGAAATTTGGTACAGTTAAAGTTTATATACGCCTATTGTGGGGCAGAGGCGCAAGCGTGTGACTGTAAACACGACAGGTTGTGGGTTCGATTCCCACTCCAGGAAAAAAGTAGTAAAAGTTTAGTATTTTCACTTTCTGAGTTTGGTAACAAGGCAAACCGCGGCGTTGAGGTCCGCCACTCAGCACGCAATGTCTCAACTTGGCGAAAAGTGGGGAACGGAGTGTCTTAACACTAGGTTCCCTCTGTCTACCCTGTTTTATGCGGGATACAGCGTGAAGCTATGTATGTATGTTAAAGTTTATATGGGGAACAAATGCAACCTCACACTATCCCAGTGTAGTCAGAAAGTGAAATCTAGACACTCTGTCAGCATGTAGAACTTCGAAGAACAGTATATAGTCATTTATATAGCCTAATATATAGGCTAAAACAAAGAAACAAAAAGATTTTTGACGAAAATTCTTCAAAACTTTTGTTTGTCGATATTTCAATCTCTACGGGTAGTTCATTTCATAACGTATCCAACAAAAACGAGGCAAACAAATTTTCAGATTGCACAAACCTATTTCCTCCTAGTGAT
Source organism: Philaethria dido (assembly GCA_033558755.1). Lineage (NCBI taxonomy): Eukaryota > Metazoa > Arthropoda > Insecta > Lepidoptera > Nymphalidae > Philaethria > Philaethria dido. The sequence goes on along the minus strand of JAKGSA010001126.1, from coordinate 100,698 downwards.
TGTGTTCATCACCTACATTCTGATGAAACACATTGGATTCGTTTCCTGAACATCTGGAAATGTATATCATATTTTGATATAAATGTGTGTTTTTAATAGATTTCAAAAAAGAACAACAATTTTTATTTACAATTCGGCTGTATTTCTTTGTGTAGGTTACCACATAATTTTTTACTGGGTGATTTTTGATGATATTCTTTTTATTTGATAGGAGGTGATTTTGATGAGGTCCCGTTTTAATTTAGTTACGATTTATTTTATTTAAGATATGCCTAGTAATTTTAGAGTTATTCATAATAATTTTACTTTTTATTTGAAGTCGGATTTCTTTTTCGTTAAAATCTTAATTTTGTTATATCCGCTTGGTATTGTTTTTTTTTTTTTCAGTTTCACGCTTTTTCCCGCATATTAGGATAGACCGAGAGAACCTAGTGCCTAAACAATTCGTTGATCACCTTGTACCAGATATTGAGTCATTGCGTATTGAGTGTCGAAACTAAGCGCACTTTGACTTACCAGAACAGAGAGATAAAAATAATTTAAATATAATCATACCCCGAGTGATAATCAAACCCATCGAGTTTACAGTCGAGATGCTGTTCCATTGCACCACGACAGCCGCCTGATTTTCGATATATGTTGATAAAAAAAAATTTGCAAACAAATAATCCTTGTTTGTAAAAAAAATGGAAAATCTTTATAGCCTATTTTATAGCCTTCAAATTAATACATATACGCACTATAGTATGTAGTATGGACTGCCATTAATCACGCGAGCGAAGCCGTGGGTTACAACTAGTATAATATAAAATACATACAAATAGCGCAGTGGGACAGCGATGGTTGATGAGTTTGGTCCCCTCTCTAGGGAATGATTATATTTAATTTATGTTCATTTCCCCCGCTCTGGTAAGAGAAAGTGCGGCATTGAGTTACATCGTTCAACATGTAATGTTTGGAATTCAAGTGGAAAATGGGGAACGGAAGGACTTGATAAAGTCAAAGTCAAAGTCAAAGTCAAATAAGTTTTGGAACCCATGATCTGTAGCAACTGTAAAAATATACGTCAAGATAGAATAACAGGTAGTGATTTATCACTCAATTCCTTTTTTTACGTAACAAGGACTTATACGTCAAAAATAGGTCTATGATTAGGATTTTAATAAAGAAAACACCGATTTCAAATGAAATGCACAAGGAACTAATGTTATTACGAATAACTCAAAAACTCGATTCTTACCTAAATTTAAATGGAACCACATCAGAAGCACTAGCTAATTTCTATAAAGACATAAACATTAAAATTGGTTCGCTATTTTCACAAGTGAGGAACGGATATGTAAGAGGAGAACGGAGTGTCTTAACACTAGGTTCTCTGGTTCCCTCAGCCCACCCTGCTATATGCGGGATACAGCGTGAAGCTAAAATATAAAATAAAATTGTTTCACCCAGTAAAAGTTACACACACACACACACACACATACAAAACAGTCGAATTGACAACCTCTTTTTTTAAAACGGTTAAAAATAGTACCAAGCCGTTCCATAACAAGTAGATAAGTACTTGTCGTATATACCATAAACACTTTAATTACCGCAAATAAAACATGTGCCATAAAAATAATGAAAACTTCTAGGAAATGCTCCAAGCTTTAAGCGTCAGTTAACGATTTCACGAGGTTTCGCTTTGACTTTATTACATCGTATAAAGAGGAATGAAGATGATAACGATAGTTTGTGGCTTATAAAACAGTGTTTAATAATGTCCACGCGAAGTACCTATTCAATAGTGTGTGGTTGTATGGGTCGGCTTTATTGGGAGCCTGGAGGAAATAAAATGTATGGAAAATTAACTTTTGTTGTTGTCGTTTAGTTTGGAAGAAAATGTATTGAAGTAAATACAATACATAAAACATCATAAAATAATATAGAATTTAAATTAACTTCGAACACGGTATAAGTGGAATATTTTGAATTTGGTAATGTAGAGCCTCGACATTATAAGCAATGGTTAAAGCATATTTTATAATGCTTCAAGCTCCTCAACATGCAATATATCCAATTCTAGCCGAAAGCGAAGAGCGTAAGGTCTTAACACTAGGTACTCTCTGATTATGAGAGCTGTATAGTATAAAGCCTGAAACAACTTTTTATCTTTAAGTTTCTTTTATTAAATATTTTATATTAACGCCTGTCGTGGCACAGAGGCACAAGCGTGCGACTGTAAACGCGACAGGTTGTGGGTTCGATTCCCACTCCAGGAAATGTTAATCTTTTCATTTTCCTGGGTTTGGTAACAAGGCAAAGTGCGGCGTTGAGTTCCGCCATTCAGCACGCAATGCCTCAATTCGGCGGAAAGTGGGGAACACAATTGTTGCAAGAGAATGGAGTGTCTTAACACTAGGTTCTCAGGTTCCCTCTGCCTACCCTGCTATATGCGGGATAATGCGTGAAGTTAAAAAAAAAATATGTATATATTTTAGAAAATTGTTGCAATAGACTACAATTCCCAAATGACCTAATTTAATAATAAAAAAAATCATTCAATCATAACATTACCTACATACAAACAATTAAAAGAAAAATTAAATTATAAGAAGTCATAAATCCTTACTACCGTGTAAACATTTTACACTTTTCCAAAAAAGGGAGCATTTGTCTTCAACCTTTCGCCTTCACGAAATCAAGGCGAGAAGTTTTCAAGTAACACTTCGAACACTGGACTTTCATGGAATTAAATTAAAATGTTACAATTTATGGGTGGGTGGGCATCATAAATTTCTTCTCCTAATTGGCTTCGCCGACTTGCTGCCACCGTAAACTCTTTTACAGCTCAATTGCGCACTTTATTAAATAGTATTGTTTTGAACCGTGGCTATGTCTGGGATTGAATAGATTGAGTTACGTATACGGGCTATCGTTATATCGTAACAAGACAGTAGGAAATTATATTCATATTGAGCGTGAATACATAGAATCGGAAATACATAGATTTCAGGATAGATGTTTATAAGTATTAGTTTTGCTTGTAATCTTGTTTTTTATGAAAATTAAATATTTTTTACCTGCATATGTTAAATTTGCTTGGTTTGTTTTCATATAGTTACGTATTCACCGTGTAATTAAAGCTATCGTAATAAAGTTCAAAAAAATGTACATACAAGTTGGTTTATTGATTTTTTCTCGCCTCGTACAAAATATTGTACGAGTTATATTACATGAACAAAAATAAAATAGAAAAAGAAACAGCTTCATGCTTTATCCTACATAGCAAGATAGCCAGAGAGAACCTCGTGTCAAGTCACTCCGTTTACCGCTTTGGAACATTTCGAAACATTGCATATTAAATAGACTGTAAAAACGAAAATAATTTAAATATAATTATTCCCCCAGTGGAATTTGAGTCCTTTCGTCTTTACATTAGGCAAAGTTAGTCCAACTTCAATATAAAAAAAATCCTTCCCAATTCTTTATTATTCACTTCACTTCAAAATAAAGCAAGCCGAAGCCCACTCGAGCCACACAAAGCAACAAATATATATGAAAATCATAAAAAAAATCACGAAATCCGCTAATTCAGACTGAAGTAATACGAGAGACACAAAAGAAACAGATTCAAGTGCTGCGACAGAATTAAAATTTTTCAACGTCTCATTGAAATATAATACAATTTGTACTGGAGAATAACACCACCTACTCCAAGAGTAGAGAGTAATCCAATTATGTGAAGTAACAAACAAAGAAAGCGTCTAAGAAATTGTGCAAGCTGAGGAATTAGTGAGGTAAATTATTGATGTCGCTTATTTTTTATGTCCTTAATTATTTTCTTGATTTTCTTACTTATTATATTATAACATAATTAAATTTTAACAAAATGTAACTTAATTCTAAAAAATGCATTAAAACATACATACATACATAGCTTCACGCTGTATCCCGCATATAGCAGGGTAGGCAGAGGGAACCTAGTGCTAAGACGCTCCGTTCCCTACTTTCCGCCGAATTGAGGCATTGCGTGCTAAGTGGCGGAAGTCAACGCCGCGCTTTGCCTTGTTACCAAACCCAGGAAATTAAAATTCCATTTCCTGGAGTGGGAATCGAACCCACAACCTCTCGCATTTACAGTCGCACGCTCGTGCCTCTGCGCCACGACAGGCGTTGTTCTAAAAATAAAATTATTACGAATAACTCAAAAACTACTATTCTTATCTTAACTAAATTATTATATTCTTTATTGAAGTCGGTTATAAAGTTTTTTTTACAAAGTTCACATAAATTGTTACCGTAAGCTAATAATCTATACTTTGCTAAGTAAATGATAAAAAAAATACAAAAAATAAGTCAAAGATTAGTAACAGTAAGTCAAATATTATCGAGTATATGAATATTGGCACCTTCACGCTTTTTCTCGCATAGCAAGGTCAAAGAGAACTTAGTCTGTTCTCAATTTACCTCACGAAATCAAATTATTGTATGCTGTGCGGCGGAACTAAACGCCGTATCTTATCTTATTAAAGCGGACAAGTGAAAATAATTTAAGTATTATCATTTCCCGGAGCGGGAATTGAATCCTTAGTCAATCGTCTTTATAGTCAGAAGCTATCCACTGCGCCACGATGGCCTCAAGTTTGTGTTTTTCTCATAGTATATTTTCAGTACACTTTGAATATATTAACTAACTTAACAAAAGTAATTATACAAAAGATTGTCTTAATTGTTAGACTTTATTCATAAATATTGTCACATATTACAGTACCTACTTTCCAGAAGTTTCCTTACGTCTACCAAATATAATATATTTCTTAATATTGTAATATTTTGTAAAGATTTATACTCTTTCGTGTAATTAATTAATTAAATGTAGACCATCATGGTAAAGTGGAAGTGTAAATACGATTTATTGTGGGTTCGATCTCCGCTCGGGGGATTGATTTTTTTTAACTTCACGTTGTATGACACATAAAGCAGAGTAGGCAGAGGGAACCAGAGAACCTAGTGCTAAGACACTCCGTTCTCTACTTTCCGCCGAATTGCGCCGCATTGCGTGCTGAGTGGCGAAACCCTACGCCGCGCTTTGCATTATTACCTGTCCTGGCGCACAGGCACAAGCGTGCGACTGTCAATGCAACAGGTTGTGGGTTCGATTCCCACTCCAGGAAATGATAAATGTTAAATAGTATTTAGTTTAAATAGTATTTTATCTTCATTTCCTGGTAACAAGGCAAAGTTTTAAATATAGGTGCTTTTAAAGTATTTCAAGTATTCACGTCCATATAAAACATATTCATTCCTCATTTTATCTATTACCTCATTCACAGGCAGAACTTATTACATCACTTCATTTTTCAATTTTCTTTCGTTAAAATTACATAACGTGAGTGGTAGAATTTAAAACACTATTACTTTGTCTGATTGTACCAGAAAATTACCAATAATTTTAATGTTTAATGCTTTGCCTTATTACCAAACCCAGGAAATGAAAATACTGACATTTCCTGAAGTGGGAATCGAACCCACAACCTGTCGTGTTTACAGTCGCAAACTTGTGCCTCTGCGCCACGACAGGCGACACTCAGCACGCAATGCCTTAATTCGGCGGAAAGTAAGAATGGCGTGTCTTAACACTAGGTTTTCAGATTCCCTCTGCCTACCCTGCTATATGCGGGATACAGCGTGAAGCTATGTATGGGTAATGCTTATTATCGTTTAGCTGGGTATGCAGAGAGCCTAGTATCAAGGTACTCCGTTTTTTACTTTCCGCCCAAAATTCAAAAGACATGGCTTGTTTTGGCGGAACTGTAGTCCACATTTTGTTTTACAAGAATAAATGAAAATCATTGATTTGTTGCAATAAAATCATTTTTCGAGTGAGGAATCGAACCCAAGACCATCGCGGTTATAGTTAGCTGTCACTACACCTCAATGATGATAGATTATAAAGTATACTTTCCTGATAGTACTTAACTATATAATAAATAAAATCTTTAGCTTGGATGGAATTTTTATTCAGAACCTTTATGTACCTGTACCAATTAAGTTACAATTCATTCAATATTAAGCTAATCTAAAAGCAAAGAAAGAAGAGTTTAGACAATGGAGGCGACCATTAATGCGAATTTTATAGGGGGCCCTTAAACCTAAACTTGGGGCTTTCGTCCGAGGCACTGCTCCGAGCAATGGAATCATCCGTGGAATGAGGATGAATTTCTTTTCTACAATATGTTTTAAAATGAGGAACGGAAAAAAGCTAAAAAATAGTTTTTTTTTAACTTCTCGCTGTATCTCGCATACAGCAGGGTACGCAGAGGGAATCAGAGAATCTAGTGCTAAGGTACTCCTTTCTCTTTCAACAATTTCGTTCCCCACTTTCCGCCGAATTGAGACATTGCGTGTTGATTGGCGGAACTCAACGCCACGCTTTGCCTTTTTACCAAACTCAAGAAATGAAAATATTAAATTTTACATTTCCTGGAGTGGGAATCGAACCCACAACCTGTCGCGTTTACAGTCGCACGCTTGTGTCTCTGCGCCACGACAGGCGTTTATATATTTTTTATGCCTCTATTAATTGGCAATTTCGTATAATCATTAAAATCACAAAAAAACAACTTTATAATAATTTACTTAAAAAGTAATATGAATAAAAATAACATATAATATGACTATAGCGTTCACCTCGTTATCCATCATCGTGAAATCTAATTTGAAAGTCATTATGACTCGTCGACACTCATTATATCACTTACCTTGTTATATTAATAGAATTGGTTTAACATATTACTAAAATAGGCCATCGTGGTATGTGGTAAAATGTTTTACATTAAACACGATAGGTTGTAGGTTCGATTCCCATTCGAAGTCCTTATCTTACCAAATACATAACGCAATATAGAATACCGCCACTTAACAAGCAAGGCAAGGTCTCGATTTCAAAAGGGAAGTGGGGAAAGGAGTGTTTTAACACCATGTTCTCTCTGACCCGTTATGCGGATATGAATCTGCAAGAAAGGTTCTAACATATTTATCTTTCATGGTTCAAAAGTTTTTTTTTTTTAAGTTTTGTTTTTTATAGCTTCACGCTGTATCCCATATATAGCAGAGTACGTCGAGGGAACCTCAGAACCTAGTGATAAGAAACTTCGTTCTCTTTAAACATTTTCGTTCCCCACTTTCCGCCAAATTGAGGAATTGCGTGCTGAGTGGCGTAACTCAACGCCGAGCTTTGCCTTGTTACCAGAGCGAGGAAATGAAACTATTAAATATTACTCTCATTTCCTGGAGTGAGAATCGAACCCACAGCCTGTAGCGCTTACAGTCACACACTTGTGCCTCTGTGCCACGATAAACCTTAAAGGTCTTGTATATTTAATTTTCATGGTTCAAAAATTAAATCATTATCATAAATACCTTTATATAAAGTAAAATTATTAAAATATACTTTATTTCCTACCTTTAGTATTTTATATTATAAATTTAGCATAACTGGGGAAACATTTGTCATACACTCGTACATGACGTTATAGAAAAACTTTTCCTTTTGTTCCATTTATAACTGTGACTCTAGCATTACTTATTTCAACTCCGAGCATATATTTTTATTCCAGGTGAATAGGTTGATAAGATGACTTGTATATACTATTTTATAGAAGTTTAAATGTTAATGAGGCCATAGTTGCTTATTGAGTTAGCATCTGATTCTAAACGGGTTCGATTCCCAGTCGAGGGATTATATTTAATATATTTTCACTTCTCTGGTATGACGTAAAAGCTCAAACAAATCAAACAATTTCAGGTAAAACGTATTTAAATTATTCAGGAACTAGTTTTTATAATAAAGCTAAAAGTGACTGGCCTAAAAGGTATGCATTTTCGATTCATTCACGCTTCAAACCTGGCTTACATGCCATCGAACCGGAACACATCATAAGATATTTAGCGGTTCGACTTTGACAAGATAGTGGTCGCGATCCAGACGGAGGACGAACGTCCTACCACCAAACAATTTATTCAAGTATTTTTCTTATCTTCACGCACTATCCCTAACGTAGTCAGAAAGAAAGGAGCGCCAAATGCTACGGTCCCTACATATTTCTTTCGCATCGTCCACAGTCCTCCGGGGGGTCCTCATACTTTTTACGTAGTTCCTCCAGTACCATCGAAGATGAACTGAGGTCTCCCCCTATCTCTCTTACTACTCACTTTTGTTTTATGTGTACATTTCTTTCTACACTGACACTCTCCATGTGCTCAAACAAATTGTGCTAGAGTACGAAAACGAATGTAATACGATTGGTTATGGGTTCGATCTGTATTCGGGGAAATCGTTGTATATAAATTATTTTTTCGTTATGACTTGTTCGCTATGATATATTTCGATAAGACATCGCGCGGCATTAAGTTCCAACAATCAACACGCATTACCTCGATACATAAACGTAAGTAGAGAATAGAGTGTCATGACACTGGACTCTCTCGCATAGCATATGCGAAAAAAATCGTGAAGCTAGGGAATAAAAACACTTATCATTACCAGCAAGCTCAATAAAATTGCAAGTGAGGCGTAAAAATAATAAATGTATGCTTAATTCATTCAACATGCATGAGCGAATTCCAACTTTTGTCTAGTTACAAAATTTTCACGTTTAAAAATAGTTTTTTTACTAGAATTGTTATAGAAATTTGAATTTTATCACCATAGTTTTAGAGTTACTAACATAATGGTATGGTGTATTAGCGATTTGTTCCACATTTTACGTGTGGACCACAGTCATTCATTCATGTTATGTTTCATTCGATTGAATCTGAAGCTGCGAAAAATGCTTGGTTTTATCTATTTTTTTTTATAACTGGAAATTTTATTATTAATACTCGCTTATCTATATATGTATGTACGTATATAAGGCCATCGTGGCGTGGTTTAGCAGCGTCTGAATGTAAACGAAATTGGTTGTTAGTTCGATTCCCACTTGAGGTTTTTAGACACACCGTTCCCCACTTTTCTATTCAATTCTGGGAAATTACTAAATGCGGCGGAAAGTGGGAACGGAGTGCCCACGCAACGTCTGCGTAAGTGGCGGTAGTCAACGGTACGTTTTTCTTATCAGGTCATAGAAATGAAAATAAATTTAAATGAAATCATTACCTCAAATGGGCACTCCGTTCCCCACTTTCCGCCAAATTATGGCATTGCGTGCTGAGTGGCGGAACTCAACGCCGTCTTTATAAATATAAGCCTTTTTATATATTCTATTCTAATGTATAACTTATATTACTGTAAAATTTCATCTTAATATGTTCAGTACTTTTTGCGTAAAACTGTAACAAGTATAAGCCTTGCATTTATAATATTAATAGGAGCAAGACGAGTCGAAGAAAACTGACATCGCATCGAATTCAAATCAAATATTATGTAAGTCTGCCTTTTAATCAAGTTATTGTATGCAATGAAAATATTGTCACTCAACTACGTCTCACTGACGTATTTATTTAGCTGCACATTTTCTACGCATAGCAATGTTAATGAAAACCTAGTGTCTAGACACTCCGTTCTTTACTTTCCACTAGAATTCGACATAATTTGTATATTTAGCTTAAATGTATACACATATAGGCAAGTTGTGGCGCAGTGATACAAGCGTGTGACTGTAACGCAGGTACAGGTTGTGGATTCGATTCCCAGTACAGGAAATGAAAATTCAAATGTTTATAAGAATTTATATTTAATATTTTTATTTCCTCACTCTTGTAACAAGGCAAAGCGCGGTGTTAAGTTCCGCAACTAAGCATGCAATGCGGTCTAAAATGGGGCGAAATATTTTGAGAACGCAGTGTTTTAACACTAGGTTCTCCGTTTTCCACTGCCTTCCTGTTATATACGGGATACAGCGAGGAGCTAAAAATAATGTATGAACAATAATATTACATTATACATTCTGTGGTTTGATAGTTTGATTAGTGGAAGTTAACGCCGCGTTTTGTCTTATCATGGCAAATATACTGACATACAGCTTGTATTATTTTTTTTAGCTTCACGCTGTATCCCGCATATTGCAGGGAAGAACCCGAGAACCTAGTGTTAAGACACTCCGTTCCCCACTTTCCGCCGAATTAAGGCAACTAAAGCAAATCATTATTTAAGCTAAGACAACCTACGATAGAAACAAATTTATATAAGTACGAAGAACATTAATTCCTTGCGGGTGTACTGTCTAATAATAAATGCATATTATGCTCTTAAGGGCTTACGGTTAAAGCTTACTGAACGTCGCTGTCTCCTGCAACTTAGATTATCTCACGTATGGAATTATGCTAAGCGAATATTTTGTTTGATTATATTATTAGAAATAATGATAAATATTATTTTTATTTATATTTTTTATTGGGTTTGGTAACAAGGCAAAACGCGGCGTTGAGTTCCGCCACTCAACACGCAATGCCTCAATTTGGCGGAAAGTGGGGAACGGAAATGTTAGAAGAGAATGGAGTGTATTAACACGAGGTTCTCTGGTTCCCTCTGCCTACCGCGCTATATGCGGGATACATACGGCGTGAAGTTAAAAAAAAAAAGAAAAAAAAAGATAAATATTATTTTGTTAGATGAAACTATTTTAACCGGATTAATTGAGTATATTTTAGTATTCGTTAATATGTTTTTGGATACCCAGTGATTTGAACACTTTATGGTAGTCTATGGCCACCGGCAGAGTAGATTTTTTATATGATGGCTAGTACTTCTAGATCTGATTAATTACATTTAATCAAAATTTAACAAGAAGTTTTGGAGTTATTTATAATAATTTTATTTTTTAGTATATTTTATTTGAAATTTTAGGTTTTTCAAGCGTGCGATTGTAAACGCGACAGGTTGTGACAGAAGGAACCTAGTGTTAAGACACTTCGTTCCCTGCGTGCTGAGTGGCGGAACTCAACGTCGCGCTTTGCCTTGTTACCAAACCCAGGAAATGAAAAATGTCATTTTCCTGGAGTGGGAATCGAACCCACAACCTGTCTCTTTTACAGTCGCACGCTTGTGCCTCTGTGCCACGACAGGCGTTAGCCTTAAATTAGTAATTTAATTCAATCAACAAGTGGGGAACGGAAATGTTAAGAGAACGAAGTGTCTTAGCACTAGAACCTAGTGTAATCAGGTTCCCTCTGCCTATCGTGCTATGTACCAGATACAGTGTGAAGCTAAAAAAATCTTACGAAGAAAAACAAAATTCCTACACTTCTTTAAATATGAATATATTTTAAAATTAAAACACTCAAAGAGCCTTCTCCAAATTAAAAACTTGCTTACCTGTGCGTTATATGAACGAGTTCCATTGAGGCGTTTAGAGCGAGCGAATGAAAAAATGGCTGAAAAAGCGAAATGCCATCATGATTCTCACTCGGTCACCGCACATACTATGTTATTGTATACATTTTATATACTAAAATTAAATTAGACACACTATAGTGACGTAATTCGTAGAGTTATCGAACGGAACCTGAAAGTAGTGGAATCAAATCCACTGAATGGGAACCTACGGCCAATCGTGTCTACAAAAGAAAACCGAATTCAAATAACATGTATTACACAGTAAAAATATTACAAATAACTTGAAAACTACTCGCGAAACGTTAACCAACTTTGAATGCTATCTTATAAAAATATCATCAAATTTGGTTCACTCAGTAAATGACAGTAACTGTAACACACATAAAAATACAGTCTTATTGATAACCTCCGCTTTTTTAACGCTGTATCCCGCACATAGCAATGTAGGCAGAGGGAAACAAAGAACCTAGTGTTAAGACACTTCGTTCTCTCTTAAAATTTCCATTCCCCACTTTTCGCTAAATTCTCAATTCAACGCAGAACTCAACGCGTTTTGCCTTGTACCCAGAGCGAGGAAATGACAATACTAAATATTATTTAATATTTTTATTTCCTACCTCTCACCACTCCAGGAAATGTTAGTATTTTCATTTTCTGGGTTTGGTAACAAAGCAAAGCGCGGCGTTGAGTTCCGCCACTCAGCACGCAATGCCTCAATTCGGCGGAAAGTGGTGAACGGAATTGTTGTAAGAGAGCGGAGTGTCTTAACACTAGGTTCTCGGGTTCCATCTGCCTACCCTGCCATATGCGGGATACAGCGTGAACTTAAAATATATATATATATATATATATATATATTTCTTGAGTGGAAACTGAACCCACAACCTATTGAGTTTACATTCACATGCTCGTGCCTCTACGCCACGACAGGTTTTTAAAGTCTGTTAATAATTAATTTACTGTATGCTTAGATGAATATTACGAATTTAATATTTCTATTACAGGATTACAAGTATTATATAATTTTAACGTATAATCACCCCTAAACATAGATCGTGGAACGAACCCCTCATAATCGCATTAAATCAGTCGCTTTGAGATTTAATATCTAACGAAATTGATTACGTTTTGGTTCATTTAAAATCTTTTTTTGTGTAACGTTTTTGATGGGTTCTTAAAATGTAAATATCAAAAGGTTATTTTAAATATCTTCTATGTATATATTTTTACGCCTGTCATGGCGCAGAACCACAAGCGTGCTGTAAACGCGGCAGGTTGTGAGTTCAATTCCCACTCCAGGAAATGGAACTTTTCATTTCCTGGGTTTGGTAATGAGGCAAAGCGCGGCGTTGAGTTCCGCCACTCAGCACGCAATGCCTCAATTCGGCGGAAAGTGGGGAACGGAGTCTCTTAACACTAGGTTCCCTCTGCCAACCCTGCTATATGCGGGAAACAGCGTGAAGCTAAGTAAGTAAGTTTATATTTTTTGTTAATGTATATAATTAAAATTTCATTTCATTTCAGCGGAAAGTGGGGAACGGAAATCATAAGAGAAGAGTGTCTTAGCACTTTGACGGATTGGCGAATAGACTTAGCTCAGCAGCTTTCGCGGTTAAAAAAATTAGATTATTGACTGACGTGGAAACGGCACGTCTTGTTTATTTTAGCTACTTTCATAGTATTATGTCCTATGGCATTATACTGTGGGGTAATGCAGCCGCTATTAATTCGATCTTTGTCCTGCAGAAGCGAGCTATTCGTGCAATCTATAACTTAGGCCCTAAAGATTCCTTAAGACAAAAATTTAAGGAAATTAATATTTTAACAGTTGCCTCTCAGTACATCTTTGAAAATGTACTGTATGTTAAGAAAAATATTAATAATTTTAACAAAGTTGGCGATGCACATAATATAAATACAAGAAATAGGCTTAAACTTGCAGCGCCTGTAACTCGATTGCATCGAGTCCGCAATTCTTTTATGGGACAATGTGTATACTTTTACAATAGGATCCCAGAAAACGTCCGAGAACTTTCCATTTTACAATTTAAAAAAATTGTAAAAAGACGTTTGTGTGTTAAAGGTTATTACCTAATTAGTGATTTTATAAATGATAACACACCTTGGGAATGAAATGCTCGCTCCAGTCTGTTTCAAAGGTATCATTGCCAATAATAAAGAATTGTAAACCATTGTCGAATATAAAAAAAAAAAAAAAAAAAGTCCCGCTGAGTTTCTTGCGCCGGTTCTTCTCAGGTCTGAGGCATTAAATTTAGTGAACCGGTGGTAAATTATTTGACGTTCAAAAAATGAAGCTTGTAACTTCTTATTTTGAATAAAATTATTTGACTTTGACTTTGACTTTGACTAAGTCCACTGGGTCCTCCCGCCTTCCCTGCTACGTGCGAAATACTGCGTGAAACTAAAAAAAAAAAATTAAATTTTAAATAAAATAGAGTTATTACTCTGAAACTATCCATTAGATCTAAACTAAATTTAAGTGGTACCACGTCAGATGCACTAGCTATCATATGTCACATGTCACATGACTAAAGTCACCAAAATTCGTTCACCGAGTGAAAAGTTATTTACTAACACACATAAAAAACAATCAAAGTCAAAGTTCCTTAAGAACTTCTTTCTTAAGAAAGAAGTTCCTTAAGAACGGAGTGTCTTAACACTAGGTTCTCGGGTTCCCTCTGCCTACCCTGCTATATGCGGGAAACAGTGTGAAGTTAAAAAAAAAGTCGATAAATTTCCCTTAAGGTAATTTCAAAATTTCCCTTACAATTCACTGAAGTCCAAACTTGATCCTACGTTTGTCTGAAACATAGATTATTAATATTCAAATCATGATGAGTCTGGCCGGGACTTGGTAAATGTCAGCAATCAGACGAGGTACAGTCAGCGAAACAAGTGTGTTTAATTAAATTAAAAGCTTGGAAAGCTTGTATGTTTTCATATACCGTCCAAAACCTGTAATAATTCTGTTAGAGTTGTTGTTTCCTTTTGTATTATTGTTTTTTGTATTATTATTGTTCCTTGGTTGTTCACGATACCAAGGAATGGGTATAATTTTTATATAGGCTTTTTATATAGACGCGAGAGGAAACAACGAGATCTCTCTATAATCTACTAAAAGATCTCGGCCTGTATAGAACTATTATCAGTTCATTTCTAGCACGTATTTCGAAGGCGGTATTAGTAGGATCTTTTCAAATTTAGTTAAGTAGAGAGAGGAGCGCGGATATTGGAGGTGAACGTTAATGCGCATTTTAAAGGGGCCCCTTAAACTTACACTTGGATGGATGGCCATTGATTGCTAAGGAGTTTCTTCTCTTTAACCGACTTGAAAAAAAGATGTTATCATTTCAATTATTTGTGTAACACAATTAAAAACACATTACATTTGTCTGAGTGAACTAATTATGGTGATCCTTTTTTATATAACTAGTACTTTTATTGTGGTCTCATTCAAATTTCGTTAAGACCTTACAAGTAGTTTTTGAGCTATTTAATACTGTTACTTTTTAGTTGAAGCATTTTATTTGAAGTCGGTTTTCTTTCTGTTAAAATTTCGATTATAAATGCAATGTTTGTAACCTTTTGTATTGTAACCCCACCACCACCCTAACTTGTTCTGTATTTTTATATATTTTTTTCTATTATGTGACTATGCTTAGAACTAAGATATAATTATATATATGTATATGTATATACATGTATGTATGTAATTCATAAGAGTCGTGTTGAAAAATAGAAAATATCTATTTTACCAATACTTATTATACATGTATAAAAGAACAATTATCCAATTGTTCTTTCGGGAAAAGTACTGAACTGATCTAGATTAAACTTTATAGTAATAGCTATACATACAATAGAATACCGTATAGAATTAGAATAACAATTGATATAATTTGGTCACAATATAACAATAAGTATGTAGTTCAAAAGTATTATTGCTCTTTACCGACCTCTTTAAATTCGGCATAAAATTGTATTGAAGCCAAAAGAAATAAAGTAGATACTTTCAAAATAATAAACTATAATCACTATAATACTAAATTCGATATAATACAGTGAGACAACGACTGTAAACGGGATTGGTTGCGGGTTCGATCCCGATTAGGGGAAATGCTTATATTTAAATTATTTCTATTTCTTCGCTCTTGGAGGATAAAGCGCGGCGTTAAATTCCGCCACAAAATATCACGACATATAGTGGATAGTAAAGACTGGAATAATTTGAGATTAGGTTCTTTCAGACGAAAAATACATTTCTAGAGAAAGCCTCGTACTCTCTTTTTGATCTTTAATCAAGTATATATCATAGAAACAGAACATTTATTGGGCTAACTGTCCTTTTAATGATAGGCTTTGTCTAACGATGTGTAGTAGGATCATTATATCAGCTGTATGTTGAATAGAATTTAAGTTAGAAGTGGTATCGTTTGCATTACAAGCAGAGTAGTCTGAAAAAACTTAGCGTTATGACACTCCGTTCTCGCTTTCCGCCCAATTTCGGCATACTGTGTATTGAATGGCAGTAACCAACATCCTACTTTGTCTTAGCAGAGCGCAGAAATGTGAAATATAATGATTTAATTATATTCCCCCAAATGGAAATTGAACTCAGAACCTATCGCGTCTACAGTCAGACGCTCTTCCACTGAGCGCTCTCACAATGGCCTCCTTTCATAAATAAATGATAATGGTTTAGTTACAAACCATTGGCAGAAAAAATCACGCAATCCCGCATATAGCAGGGTAGGCAGAGG
This sequence comes from Philaethria dido, assembly GCA_033558755.1. Taxonomy (NCBI): domain Eukaryota; kingdom Metazoa; phylum Arthropoda; class Insecta; order Lepidoptera; family Nymphalidae; genus Philaethria; species Philaethria dido. Next base: position 84,597 of record JAKGSA010001126.1, on the reverse strand, counting down.
GAACCTAATGTTAAGACACTCCGTTCCCCACTTTCCGCTGAATTGAGGCATTGCGTGCTGAGGCATTTGCCGTGCTACCAAACCCAGGAAATGAAAAATTCCTTTTCCTGGAGTGGGAATCGAACCCACAACCTGTCACGTTTACAGACCCATGCTTGTGCCTCAGCGCCACGACAGGCGTTATATAATTAAAAAATTATAAAAAATATAAAGATGTCATATTCATTTTCTTTAATCCGTGAACATACAGGTTTATTAGCCCATTTATCGTATATCGATCGTATTTGCTTTGTCTTATGAAATATGAATGCCTATCACTTTTGTACTGTTTGACGTAAATTGTAAGCCCTACAATGGATTTAGGAATATTAGTGTTTTGAGATAATATTTTTTTTATAATATTTTACAAATTCTGAGCATTATGTTTGGACTTTTTGGTTTTGTTGAAAGAGAATAGAGTGTCTTAACACTAGGTTCTCTGGTTACCTCTGCCTACCCTGCTATATGCGGGATACAGTGTGAAGTTAAGAAGAAAGAGGATGTTTTGGACTTTAGTTATATTAAAAAATATATCAAAAAAGTAAAGGCATGGCAAGGAGAGCATGTATGAATAAGCTAATGACTATGGACGAGACGAAAGAAGTATGCAGGGTCCGTAGCGTTTGGTGCTACATTCTCTCTGACTACCCCGTTAAGGTACTGGCCGTAAAAAGTTGATATTTGATAAAGATCAGTAAAAGAGACTTTCTAGAAATTTGCTATGAGAACAAAATTCTTAGAATCATCTCAAAACATTACCGGTTTTATTTTTGACATGAAAACGTAGAAAGAAGCCCTTTTCCTTAAATTAAGTGATACAGTTTAGAGAAGTAGGCAGAAGGGTGCGAATAAAACAGAACAGAATAGAATAAATATTATTTCACCCAAAATATAACACAATAAATTAAAGTACATACATATATGTAAAAGCGGTCATATTTCTTTAAGCTTTATTATTAGTGATTCATTCGATTTGATATATCATAATATATACAACATTTGTTTTTTTATAAAATTATATTAAGTGAGAACTTAAGCTAAATTTTTCTGAATGTTCATTTCCGATATACGAGTATATTCTTGTTATTTGTTTTTTACTAAGTTTATTATTGTAAGATATTATAAAAATCACTATTACTCAAACACTATGGTTTACAAGACAAGAAGAGCGGAGCAGCCAAATACAAGCATTTCTTTGCTTAAATGGAGGCTCCAGCATTGTTAATCAAATTGTACACTTTCTGGAACAATAAAGTTTTTATTATTTTTTTATAAAACATTATATAAGATTTAAATCAATGACTATTTCCTGATTCTACTGAATCACTTGCTATTGTCATTTCGAGTTTTCTCATTAATACTAGATACCTTCAAGTTTCCACTAAGACAGTACATCGACTGTCATAATATTATCAAACTTAAGTCTCTTCTATCAACAAGTCTAAACAGAACATGATTGCACAAGTTTTGCAAACAGCATATTGTAGATGGCAGCAAATGAGAAAACTTATATATCGAGTGAATGATTGTTTTAAATCATGTTTAATATTAATTTTTACTGTCTAATGCATTGCCTGAGGCCTTCATGTCAGTGTTGTGGGTTCGATTCCTACTCATGCAATAATTTTTTTTTAGCTGTGTCCTGCATATAGCAGGGTAGGCAGAGGGAACCTAAGAACCTAGTGTTAAGACATTCCGTTTCCCACTTTCCACCGAATTGAGGCATTGCGTACTGAGTGGCGGAACTCAACGCCGCGCTTTGCCCTGTTACCAAACCCAGAAAATGAAAATAATAAACTTTTACATTTCCTGGAGTAGGAATCGAACCGACAACCTGTCGCCTTTGCAGTCGCACGCTCGTACCTCTGCTCCACGATAGGTTTCATTTACCCATACTGGTAAACAAATCGCGGCGTTGAGATCCACCATGAAGGCCATCACATGACGTGATTGTACTGTAAACGTAGTTTTGGGTTCGATTCCCACTCGAGATACTGAACATATGTAATTAATTTACCTTAATTTCGCCGTTCTGTCAAGACAAAACACAAAGTTCAGTTCTACTCAACTCAATGTCTCGATTTCGGGCGGAAAGTGGATAACGGAGTGTCTTATCACTAGGTTTTCTCCGAATATCCAATAATACAATAAAAAATATGAAGTTGAAGCTGTACTAATTTTGTTCAAAAAATTAAACATTCAAAACGTAAACACTACCATCCTAAGCCCTTTTAAATGAAACTTTGCCAACTTTAATTTTCCAAATCAGATAGGTATTAAGTTAACTGTCAACAATTAAAAACACCGCTATTATCTTGATGGCTGGCCGGTGAACTTTTCTCATCTCGATCCTGTTGTAATTGTTAGTTGAAACTCCAACGAAGGTTACCACAAAAGGTTATTGTGAACATGTTTTTATTATATTTATATGTATACGTAGTTTATATTATGTTTCGAATTTGGACAGAAAGAAGAGAAACGGAGTGTCTTGACACTAGGTTTTCCCTGTATGGGATAAAGCTTGAAGCAGCTAATGTAGTTTCTTCTGTACTTGATTATGGTTTCGATTTCCAGTTCAACAATTTTTGTTTAACTAAGTATGACGTTGAACTCCACCATATGCCATTTTTGAAACGGGTATGAAGTGGAGAACGGAGTGTCTCATATTTATTCTGAAAGCTATGTAATTATAATATGCATAAAATTAGAAATAATTACATATAGAAGCAAAAAGTTATTTAAAAAAATATTAAAGTTTTGAACAAGAACTTCTTGCATTTTATAGGAAGGAGAAAATTCAGTTTTAGTTAGTTAGTCGGTTCGTTAGTAAGTCAGTTAGTTAGTAAGTCAGTTAGTTAGACATTTAGTTAGCCTATTACTTAGATAATCATTTTAAATTTGCTTTTCCGCACCTATATATGTATTTCCTATATAAAGAAGGTTGGTAGGAAGAGAATGCTAATTAGTGTTAAGCCCGCCTTTTGTGCATTTTTTCATTTTATGTGCAATAAAGAATTTATAAATAAATAAATTAAATAGTTATCTAGTAAGCCAGTTACTTAGTTAATTATTTAGTCGCTTTTCAATCATTTACATACAACGAGCTGGTTTAGCTATTTGTAATTTATAAGCAGGATAAAGCATTTAATTCAAAGCTATACATATAATTACTGTTTGTAGTAAACGTCAAGTTGAAATGATATATGACATGTAAGTGATAGCTCTAATTTATTGTTTCATAATTAAATGTAGCATTATGCATAATTGTGATATATTTATTATACTGGTTACATATACTACAACTAGTTTTCTTGTTGTTTTCTATTCACTCTTTCGAAAAATCCTTTCTTAGTCCTAATTTTCTCTCTACCAATGCCAAATTACTAGTGGCCAATACCAAATTGGAGTTCTATACGTCCAGTAAATTTAACTGTTCATTTTCTATTTGTTATACAATATCTATCTTAAAGGGGCCCTTTTAACTTACACATGCGTCCAAGTCACTTGAGTCCTCCCTTTTTCTTGTGAGGGAACGGGTTTACGATACAATTCCTTTCTAGTGCTCCCGACCACTATCATATCAAAGATGAAACGCCAAATATTTAAAGATATGTTCCAAATAGGTCACATGTAAGCCAGGTATTCTCTATTCTCATTCATTTTCCCAGAATATGGTGGTTCCGATGGCGAACTGCCCTTGCCACTACGTTGTCTCCTTCCATTACGTTGTCTCCTTCATCTGTATACTCTAGATTGGCAATGCATTTACAACTCTAGTATTGTAGATGACTTACCATCAGGTGGTAAAGTATTCTGAAAAATATGCATATTAAATTTATCTATATGTTTAGGGCTTGGTATGAACATATTGTGTAAATTACAAATTTACAACATGAGCTTAAAGATAAATATACGAGTATATAACCAGTTTCTTTCGACCTCTCATAGAAAATAATAACAAATACACAAAAATAAATAGAAATCCGTACGTAAATCGTTATTTTATTTCACCAAAAGTAATAAGGAAAAACAATAGATTAGTTCTCATAACTGTCGTGGTAAGATTAAACGCTTTAGTTAAGGTAACCGCATGTTAACGCGAAGTGAATACAAATAGGAACGCGGTCAGTCACGTGGATGCCTCAAGCTAATAAATATTACATATTTAGGGGTTATGATAACGTATGGCTCTGTTAGTTATTTGAGACATGCATGGTATAGTAATATAGTTATTTATATATATTTCCTTTTATATTGTTATACTGCTTCACTTTCAAGCTTTTTTCCGCATAGGAGGGTATTCAGAGATAGTAAGTGTCAAGACACTCCGTTCTCCACTTTATGCCTGAATTTGAATGACGAAATTCAACGCCATGCTTTGCCCTTACCAGACTAGAGAAATGAAGTAAAAATATTTTAAATATGATCATTCTAACTAGTGGGAATTGAACTTACAACCCTTCGAGTTTACAGTCACTATCTCACTGCGCTAGAATGGTTCTTAACTCTGTCTTTGGTCTATGCTCATATTCGCAACAAGAGATACAAGTTCAAATTCGAATTATCCTTTACTTTATATTCAGTTTATTTGATACTTTTTCTCAATAATTTAATTTTTACTCAAACTATACCAAGTTGTGCTAAGTTAATATGAAGACTTTTCAGGTCATAGTTTTTTTTGTTATAGTTGTATTTATTAATTTAAATTTTTAGTTTATTTTAATATTTTTTTTTTACTCCAATGTGTTTGATTTGCTTGAAATTATTGTATTTTTAACCGATGTATAAAAAGGAGGAGGTTCTCATTTCAAATATATTATTTTAGATGAGAAACATGTTTTGATCATTCTTTTCTCATATGAAAGCTTTTGATGTGGTCTCAAATTAGTTAAGATCTGATGAGTAGTTTTGAGTTATTCCTAATTATTTTATTCGACATATCAACCTATTCGCGCCTCTTAAAAAATATACACATACATACACAAACAACGATGTGTAATTCACATATTACACACAATACAAAAAATAGTACACTGACTAGATACGGATATTAAAAGTTTCACGCGACATCCCTTTGATAAAGGATCATACTCGTAGCATATAACAAAGCGCTGAAGTTATTCCATCTTGGTTGAGAAATGAATCCCAAATGAGAAAAGTTTTTTCCCACCACAATTTGATCACTGTTACCGCTTAGTTCTAAAATTATTTCCAACTATTGTTTTTGATGTTTTGTTTTTGTTTGTGCATGATGTGGTTGTTTTTTTTCACGTAAACTTCACGCTACGCCTGTTGAATGTTGTTCCGTGTTAAGCGAAACTCAACGCGCCTTAATAAGAAAATTATAGTAGCAAGTTTCAATTTTATCATTTCCTGGATTTGGTAACAAGGCAAAGCGTGGCGTTGAGTTCCGCCACTCAGCACTCAATGCCTCAATTCGGCGGAAAGTGGGGTACGGAGTGTCTTAACACTAGGTTCCCTCTGCCTACCCTGCTATATGCGGGATACAGTGTAAAGCTATGTGAAGCTATTTTAGTAAACTAGAGCGGGGAAGATAAGTAATTTTAATATAGTAATTTCCTTAAGTGTATAGTTAAGTACAATGCCGGTGTACCACGAAAGCTTCGAATTCCTTTACCTATCATAGGCTTAGGATAAATAACTTCATTCTTTTATAGACTAATAATTACTTTTATCACTTACTATCTTACGAATAGTATTTTCTGCATCGTTTTATAGACAGCTAGAACTAATATAGTTATGATGTTATATTTCCCTAGAAATATTTGAAACTAGATATTCATAAGTTGTAAATTTTAATCAATGTGTTACTCATATATATGAGCTATATAACCTTAAAGTTTCATCTAAACCTGTTTTTACGTTTTAAGTTTTTACGTGAAAAACTAGCAAACATACATCCATCCTCTCAAAATTTCGAACATATAATATTTGTAGGATGACAATATTTATATTCAAACACTGTACAATAAGCCACAAGTGCCAATCAAAGTCTATTCAATTAGAAATTACCTAAAATATGAGCGATGATTTATGAAACTAGAATATTAGCAATTAAATACAGTAACGATGAAACAAAACAATACAATACATATGTGGTAGTCAAACATCGAATTTATAACGTTTCTAGATAAGTTAAAAAGTCTTTATTGTACACTTTTAAAAGATATGTCATCAGCAGGAAGACATCCACTGGGCATAGGCATCTCCCATAAAACTCCACTTAGAACGATTGGTTGCAATTCTGATCAAGTTGTCGGTCCACCTAATGGTGGGCCGTGTTCGTGGTCGCTACTCGATAACCTTTGCTCTCCATCGATAGTCGGTTTTACAAGCGATATGGCCTACCTATTGCCACTTCAACTTGCATGTTTCGAAAGCTATGTTGATGACTTTCGTAAAAGTTACTTTTAACTAATTTTTTAAATTTATGTAATAAATGCCCAATGTCAGCCTTATCACTTAGTGATTTTCATACGACTGTGTTAAGTATCTAATGGAAAGAGTAAACACAATGCGTTGCAAAATAACAAAGAACGGTCAGTACGCTGGTACAAGGTTTGTATATCTAATGTACTAGTCTGTCAAGAACTTACGCTCTACAGTTTCACGATTTTTCATAGCAGGATAGTCAAAGATAACCTAATGTCAAGACACTCCGTTACATATATATCCAACAGAATTATACATACACTATATTTTTCTATATATTTTGTGTAATTTGGCCACAATATTCTATAATTTATAAATTATTATATATTTGTAAATTAACGAGATAAACTATACGTATTTTTTATATGAAACCTAGGCAAATTTAAGATCACCGATATTTCAATGTTTGACTGTAACACAAAACAATGTATTGTCAACCTGTCAACCGGCTATTTTAACACCATTTGTATTAGTATATATTCATTTATGTTATATTATTGAAGGCAAACCCAAATCACGGGCGATTTAACAATTCTGCATACCATTTAATTATGAAACTATAAATTATATAGCGCTGTCATATTCGAGTGTAACAGATTGTTTTAAGTTGTCATCGAAATATTAATTACAGATTAAAATGATAATATTAGTATTGCCTGTTAGTGCTTGTGTTATGATTGTACTAAGTAGCGTATATAATAATAATTAGCGTAATATTATAAATGTGAGTGTTTGAGGAAGAAGGAGACCTCGGCCTTCGAAAACACAGTATCAATGATACTGGAGGTAGGTCACGTAAAAAGCTTGAGGTCCCCCCGGAGGGCATGCATAAAGAGGTTAATAACTGTGGACGCGAAAGAGGTATACAGGGGTCGTAGCGCTAGGCTCCTTTCTCCCTGACTACCCCGCTAGGGATAAAGCGTGAAGTTAGGTAGGTAGGAGTGTTTGTCTCTATTTTACACAAAAAATAGAATGAGTCTAGATGAAACTTTACCATAATATAGTTTATATATCAGAATTTACATAATTTTACCACATTATAACTTTATATGAAATTTTAAAGTAACGTAAAATAACGCATTGACTACATTTTTTTAGCTTCACGCTGTATCCCGCACATAGCAGGGTAAGCAGAGGGAACCAGAGAATCTAGTGTTAAGACACTGCATTCTCCTCTTTAAGCATTTTCTTTCTCCACTTTCCGCCGAATTGATGCATTGCGTGCTGACTTGCGGAACTCAACGCCGCGCTCTGCCTTGTTACTGGGGCAAGGAAACGAAAATATCAAATATTATTTAATATTTTTTATTTCCTGGAGAGGGAATCGAACTCACAGCCTGTCACGTTTACAGTCATTCATTATCATTATATTATGGACAAATTATGTGGCATTTTTAAAAATAATAATGATGATAATTAGTATGCAGCATATTTAAGTACTCATTTATACGTTATTTTATTCGTCATGCAATAGTTATCTATTATAAACGATGCGAAATGAACGCTCTAGTATTAAATCTCTCCTCCACTTTCCTGCTTTTTTTTAAGATATATTTTTGGGAACACTTAAGTATATAAATATTTTTTGAAACGTAAAAAAAATGAACCTACCACCAACGTACTAATATTCCATATACGGGATATAGCTTCACGCTGTATCCCGCATATAGCATGGTAGGCAGAGGGAACATATTGTTAAGACACTCGGTTCCCCACTTTCCGCCGAATTGAGGCATTGCGTACTGAGTGGAGGAACTCAACACCACGCTTTGCCTTGTTACCAAACCCAGAAAATGAAAAATTCTATTTCCTGGAGTGGGAATCGAACCCACAACCTGTCGCGTTTACAGTCGCACGCTTATGCGTCTGCACCACAACAGGCCTTAAGGCTAATATTCCATTCTTCAAAAAACCTTATATATTATTCATAATAATGTTTATTGCAATATATTCATGCAGGTAGATACTACCCTCCGTCCATTCGGTTAAAAGTTTTAACCATAATACGAAGGGACGAGATGAGAAAACTTCGCCACTTAGGCCCGTGTCGCATGACGGGCGTAGGGCGATATAGGGCGGCAATTTCTACTTGTTATAGTACTGTAGTTATTGCAAATATCATGGAAAAAGTTGTTTCTTTGTGAAAAATATTGATTTATTTATAACTATTCTTAGGTTAGAACGCCTGTCGTGGCGCAGAGGCACAAGCGTGCGACTGGAAACGCGACAGGTTGTGGGTTCGATTCACACTCCAGGAAATGTAAAGTTTTGTATTTGTTTTTTTTGCGGCGTTGAGTTCCGCCACTCAACAGGGAATGCCTCAATCCGGCGGAAAGTTGAGAACGGAATTGTTAAAAGAGAGTGGAGTGTCTCAACAATAGGTTCTCTGACTCCCTCTGCTTACGCTGCTATATGCGGGACTACACCCGGGAGGCTCATCATAGTTGTAAATTTTTTGTAAAAAAATATTTGAAAAGAGCAACTGTTGAGTTTCTTGCCGGCTCTTCTCAGCAGAACTGCCTTCCGAGCCGGTGATAGCTTCCGTTAGGACTGACACGACTGACACCTTTGTAAATTGACGATTCGAAAGTGCTTGTAATGGCCTACTTGTATAAAGAATATTTTGATTTGATTTGCGGGATACAGCATAAAGTTAAAAAAAAAAATCAAAATTTGTTCACCCAGTAAAAATTAGTGCGGTCACATAAAAAAATACACAATTTTGTCACAAAAATACACAAATACACGAATTGCTAACCTCTTTCGTTGAAGTCGGTTAATAATACAATCTTTACATACACTTTTCGTATGTAATATTTAAATGGTACATATTCTGTCGTTGTTTTCGGTGTTCACTCGAACACTTTGAATAATGATCCTGATTAAAGGCAGACAACGTTCAATGAGCGGAACATTCGACCACAACGTTTGTTGCTAAATGAAAATGCTTCACGGATTTCGTTTACGGATTATACTGTATTGCGGTTGTGTGATACTTGTAGTGTGTACTTATTTATGATATTTGTTTGTAATGTAATTTTCTGGACTGGACTGGAATTTTCTGGATTTTACTTATTGAAATTATAATCCCCGGTCCCCCCAATCCAACTATTAGCTTTGAAAACTATAACAGAAAAAGTAATAACTAAGTTAACTATAATAGTGACGCCTGTCGTGGCGCAGAGGCACAAGTGTGCGACTGTAAAGCGACAGGTTGTGGGTTCGATTCCCACTCCAGGAATTGAAGTATTTTCATTTTCTGGGTTTGGTAACAAGGCAAAGCGCGGCGTTGAGTTCCGCCACTCAACACGCAATGCCTCAATCTGGCGGAAAGTGGGGAAAGGATTTGCTGAAAGAGAACGGAGTGTCTTAACACTAGGTTCTCAGGTTCCCTCTGTCTACCCCGATATGTGCGGGATACAGCGTGAAGCTAAAAAAATGTGTTAATTGAGCCATATTTGTACAATTTTATTCAGTAGAATTAATAATTTTGTAGGCAACTCAAATATTTTGATTGAAAAGCAAATACGTTATAACAAAATACATACGTAAATAGACATTTAGATTTTGAACATTACTAATTCCCAGCGGATCGTTGAATAGCAGTTCATCGGATGATTAATACCGTAGTATAAATCAAAGCATTATTCTGTAAACGAATTTAATTCCCGCGCGGACACGGCTAAAGCTAATCGAATTTTCTCTATACTATAATTAATTAATATTAATTTATATGTCAATTCATTATGTTGATACAATGTATTCATATATAATTCTTAATGGAAGTCCTCACATAGGAAGTCTACTCTGATTGGACATGCGGCGTTGAGTTCCAACACTCAATATGTAATGTCTATTTAGTCTTCATTTTTTGAACGTCAAGTAATTTAGCACCGGTTCACAAAATTTAATGCCTCACACCTGAAAAGAACTGACGCAACAAACTCAGGGGGACTTTTTGTTTTATTCGTCAATGCTTTACAATTATTTATTAGTGACAATGACGCCTTAGAATTAGACAGGTTGAGTGTCTTGGTACTAAATCTCTCTGCCTAAAGTTAAAAAATGCTAGAAATTGTATACAATATCCAGCTTATTAATGATAGGAAATGTGTAATTTTTTTATAACTTCACGCTGTATCCCGCATATAGCAGGGTAGGCAGAGGGAACCTGAGAACCTAGTGTTAACACTCAGTTCGCGTACAACAATTCGGCTTCCCACTTTCCGCCGAATTGAAGCATTGGGTGCTGAGTGGCGGAACTCAACGCCGCAAAATTAATTATAATATTGCAAAATTAATCGAAAATTAAAGGACTTTTACAATTGTATTTTTATATAAGATACCTGTTAGATGTAGTTTCACCTAATGGAACTGGTCAGAAGAGAATTTGATAATTTTTTAGCCGAAAGTAGTTATGAATGTTCAGTCTAGGTTAGACATTTTTTGTTTAATACATTTCTTCATTGTGTATAATTTTAAATTAATCTTTGATTTGAAATTGTACACAATAACTAGGAAATAAACTTTTAAGTAAAATTATTATAACTTTGTAAAAAAATATTCATCAGATCTCAACTAAATTTTAATTGGATTGCATTACATCAGAATTTCTATCTATCACATAAGAAAAAAATCTTCAAAATTTGTTCACCTAAGAATCCATAAAAAAAGATATACATAAAAAATATAGTCTAATTGAGAACGTCTTCCTGTTTTTGAAGTTGGTTTAAAATAAATTAAAATTTATTAACAAATTTTCTAAGTGTCATTTGAATTGTATACGTCTTAGAAAATTTATCTAAAAATTATATACACAATTCTGATTTTTCAAAATCAATTGCGAGAAAGTAGCGTCTTAACACTAGGTTCTCTTTATCTACCTACATAACAATGTATGAAAAAGGGATAAAGCTAAGAAAACCAAAACCATTAATATGACATACATATATAATTTATATACATACATACATAGCTTCACGCTGTATCCCGCATATGGCAGGGTAGGCAGAGGGAACCTAGTGCCAAGACACTCCGTTCCCCACTTTCCGCCGAATTGAGGCATTGCGTGCTGAGTGGCGGAACTCGACGCCGCGCTTTGCCTTTTTACCACATCCAGGAAATGAGAAATTTCATTTCCAGGAGTGGACATCGAACCCACAACCTGTCGCGTTTACAGACGCACGCTTGTGCCTCTGCGCCACGGTGTTATATTATATATAGTATACATTTATAGCTTGATAATTGAACGTGAATTCGAAATTGTTAAGTGGACCATGATTGAAACTGACTATAATATATTTATATTAAATTAATACTGCTCATATTCGCCATGTTTGTACTAATTTTGCTTAAATGAACCAATTTTATATATTTAACTCATAATAATATATTAATTTCCCTAGAAATTAATTTTTATTGTCCCTAAAAAAATTAATTCCAGGGAAAAGAATCGAAACAGCTGCCTATAAATATAATACTAAATCATACTTGTTTGTACATATATATATTTACAATAAGTAATTACTTAGACTTTATAATAGACTAGAATGATTATTATTATTTTTTTTTTATGGATAACGATAACAAACGAGCTGAGGGACCACCTGATTGTAAGTAATTGCCTTCGCCCATGAACATCTACAACACCAGAGACGTTGTAGATTCGTTGCCAACCTACAGGATACAGATGGAAGAGGAGGACAATGTAGTAGTATATCGCCGCTATAGGAACCACCACATGGACCACGGGGGGGAATTGTATTCTAACTCCGTCCCCTCACAGGACTAGATCTAGATAATTTTTGAAGTAATATAGCTCATAAATCATAAGTAAGATAATCATTAAAAAAAAAGGAAATTAACTTCAAATAAAATGCTCTAAAAAGTTACATTGTTACGAATAACTCAAAAACTACCACTACCTTAAAAAAATTAAAGGTACCACACCAGAAACACTAGTTATCATATAAAAAAAGAATTATTAAAATTGGTTTACCCAGTAAACAGTTATACGGTAAACATAAACAAATTGAATTAAGGACCTCTTTATTTTCCTTCCATTTCTTCTAAGGATCCTTTTTTTTGAAGTAAGTTAGGCTAAAACTTATAAAAAAATATATACTTATAAAAAATATATAATAACTTCGTCATAACGTTAAGTAGAAGTATCTATTATCACTAGTGTCCCCATAAATGCGTTAATAACGCATTGCGTAGTGACGTATATGACACTTTATATAAACATAGATGTCAAATCATGGTAGTGTGTGTAACATTTATTTTATTAATTTAATATACTTTTTATGCATTATTTAAAAAAAATATTAGTATTCTGCGCTCCTTCTCTATATAAACTATAAGTGTGTCAAGTTTCATGCTCCTAGGTCCGCATAATTTTCGTAAAAAGGGATCCAAAATTCCAAAATAAGGAAAATATATAAATAGATGTACATATGTTTAAAAAGACATCCCAACTTTCATTTCATTTCGATACATATTTTGTGAGCAATTTTAATATCAGCACGAATTTTCTTACATCGTTGATTCGGATTTAATTTGAATGAGAATTTCGAAATTACTTTTTTGATTTTGGTTATATTTCTTGCGACGTAATATTTTAAATTTTCAGAGGTCACTAATTCGATATTTATTAAAAAAATATATTTCAATTTATATACGACATGACAAATCATGGTGGAAGAAAATATTTCACTTTACATGTGGTAGTTGTAGATTCAATTCACACATATATAGCTTCAGTCTGTATCCCGCATATAGCAGGGTAGGCAGAGGGAACCTGAGAACCTAGTGTTAAGACACTCCGTTCCCCACTTGCATTTTCTTAGAAAATGAGATAATCCATTTCTGGAGTGGGAATCGAACCTACAACCTGTCGCGTTTACAGTGGCACGCTTGTGCCTCTGTGCCACGACAGGCGTTTTCCTTTACAGAAAAAAATATAAAAAAAAATATAGATTATCATACCTTTTCTCGCTTAGCAAGGTGGTCAGAGAAAAATCTTCTGAAGAATCTAATATCCAGACTCTCCGTTCTCCTTGTTCTGATCGAATTCGAGACATTTCCTGTTATGTGATGGAACTCAACGCTGCGTTTTGTCTTTCCAGAAGGGGGAACAAAATAATTTAAATATACTCATGTTCCGCAGTGAAATCGAACCCAAAAGCACTCACGTTTACAGTCAAGTTACACTGTTCAACTATGCCACAATGACCTCTACTATTCTCATTAAAAGATTGATTCTTGCTTCTTCCCATTTTTCTTGTAATAACGGAAAAAGACCGAGAATTGAAAGGAGTGAATGAATAAACTTTTGGTTTTTTATTTTCCAAAAAATATCTTATTTTTTCAAATATATACTCTTTATATATAAATAAAAGTAATATTAACAAAATTCCAGTAACATTTTCAAAGGTAACATGAAAATTATCTAATGGAATTCTCAACTAATAACGTTATCAAATAGACATTTCTGATATTAATTCTGTATTGCTGTTAGAATCAGATTGGAAATTTAATCTAAATGTCTATTTTATAGCTACGTCTTCTGAAGCTGGTAACTGAAGATGGTATGGCTTGAATAAGCGTTTGTGTATTTATTATTGATTAAAATAACTTTATATATCTTATCTTATCTCTATATATAAAATGTATGCCTGTTTAAACGTATGCCATGACTGAGAGACAACGTACGGGTGGAACTACTGACCAAAATTCCTATGAAAACTTGAAAAAACAAAATTTGAGCTTTTACATTCTATGTACTAAGGACAATTGACAGTTGCGGGATATAGGAAGTGCAATTTAGATGTACTTTTTTTAGCTTCGCGATTTTTCCTTTTAGGAAGAGTGAACCTAATATTGAAGAACGGAGAACATGTCTTCGCTTTTTATAGTATCGGAATACAACGCTACGCTTAGTTTTACCAGATCGGGAAAATGAAAATATTTTATCGTAAGTGTTTAAAATTAAAAAAAATGATTTTTCCAAAAAAGAAACAAAACCAACATCAGAGAAATGAGAAATAAACTAAAAGGAAAAATTTGACCTCAATTTAAATAGGACCTTAGAATTACTAGCTATCATATAAAAAGTAGAATCATCAAAGTTGGTTCACCCAGTATAAAGTTACACAGTAGCACACAAAAAAAAACAGTCGTATTGATAGCTTCAACCTTTTTTTAAGTCGGTTATAAAGAAAAAGTAATAAATATCCACAAAGAACTAACAATAGTTCAATTATAGTTAAAAATAAAAGGTTATGGTCTATAAAAGCATTATCTATACCTGTCGCAGTGACGATAAAGTGCTGAATTGAAAAATAAACTTTATATAAGTAAAACCTGTGCGAATAATGCCCTAATGAAACATTAATATTGATAAAGCCATCCACATGAACCATTTTCTACTCAACCCCTGTGATAGTTGTCCAGTGAATGTGGGAAACTAACTAATAAATCATTAAATTAATTATAAAATTAAAAATATAATCCCTGTTTGTATAAATATCACATCTTATATTTTTAAAAAGGTTCAGTGTTCATATAAATTTGTATGTTTTGAGTCAAATTTGCCAACATCTCTTAATTCCAACAATACATTTTTTTTTTAACTTAGTCTGTGTACTTACACTCAATCCTTAGACTATTTCAGAGTCCCATAGGCCAAATGTTGTGGAAAATGTTAAAAAAAAATTACAAAAAGGACGGACCATTTGTCTGTAGTGCATTAGTGATAATAAATATTTTAGAACGAACGTTTATTATGACAAAAAATGATTAATTATTATCAATTAACTTAATTAATAATTGTAAGCGTAAAGCAATGCGTGGTCATGGAAACAGAAGTATTAATAAACATTTAATTTAACCTGTGAATTTCCGTTTATTTTCTTTCAAACTTCAAATTAATTCTACTTATTCTCACAATTATTCTTTAATCTCCCTTTTAATCTTGGGATAAATTTGAAAATTAGAAAAAATAATTTAAATATGAATTTTGAGTTCAAATCCTGATATATGTATATTGATTTTATTAAAACAACCACTTTACCAAGCTTCGCTTTTACTGGAAGGCTATCCTAACAGCTATATCGCGCCCGTCAACTTAGATACGTTATCCCTTTTCGCGGCGGCTGACGTGTATGTAGACGTCAGAATAATTTATCTTAACTCAGGATCACACAGAGGAATACGAAGTTGAAGTCACTTTAGAAGTGTCTCGTCATTTCCCCTAATACTTGACTTTGTTTAAACAGTTGTAATATAACGTTTTTTTGTATTCATATTACAATTTATTTGGAACAATAACTTTTTTAGTATGATTCGTGTGGCGTCCGTTGTGGCTGTAATATGGATGGTTTGTTTTGTGGACTTCTTATATATTTATGGGAAGGACATAGAAATTAGTTATTGCAGTGAATGCTTGAGATGGTTTACATTATTCAAATTATACATATATAACACAATACTATGATTAGGTTTATTTATTTATTTATTTAATACTTTATTACACCAACAAAAATATAAATACACAATGAAATTAAACAAAGACAAAAAGAGAAAACAGTTTAGTGTAAAGGCGGCCTTATCACCACAGGTGATCTCTTCCAGGCAATGACTTTCTAGCTAGTAGTTTTGTTGTATTTAGGTGTATATTACGATGAATCCTTTTAAATAATATTAGCAAAACATTAGAACGAAGCGTGATGTAGTAAATTGACTTATCAGAAAATTCCTTTATAAATTTTGTCTAATATTTAAAATTAAACTAAATTAAAATAAGATTTATTTCAAACCATACTATAAGAACATTGTAATAATCTATATTACTTATCCTCATTTTTAATTCTTAATTAAATGATCTCTACTGATAATTACTATTAAAATTCAGTATTAATTCAATTTACTTATTAAAAAGTATTTTCCTCTTTAGAGCATCGACGTTCGACAAGCGATTTAAAAGCTTATATTATTAGGATTACCGTAAGCCATCTACATGCTGTAAATTTTATCTTTTGAAACGCAAATTAGATTATCTATACTTCCACCATCAATCACCATAGCGATAAATGTATCATCTAAGTACTACATCATTTTAAAAGTTAATACGATTAAATCTTTAAAACATAATAATTTTATTTGAACCACCAAAAATTTGGACATAGTCAAGACATAAACCTTCTGGTTCTTCCTTCTTCTTCTGGTTTATATACTTTCATTTTGCTGAAACGCCTGTCGTGGCGCAGAGGCACAGGCGTGCGACTGTAAACGCGATAGGTTGTGGGTTCGATTCCTACTCCAGGAAATGTAAAATTTAGTATTTTCACTTCTTGGGTTTGGTAACAAAGCACGTTGAGTTCCGCCACTCAACCCACAATGCCTCTATTCAGCGGAAAATGGGAAACGGAATTGTTGAAAGAAAATGGAGTGTCTTATCACTTCTCTGGGAACCTCTGCCTCCCCGCTATATGCGGGATACAGCGTGTAGTTAAAAAAATATATTGAAAAAATTCTGCCAATTACATACTATTCGCCGCCGACCACACCCCACCGTACAATAAATCCCCGGTTGTCGCAGACAGAAAAAGCCAGTGTGGGAACATTGTGTTATAATGGATTTATTAATTTCACGCCCCTCGCCTTATTGCGTGCTCTTTAATGCCACCTTCTACTTGATTAATGGTTTCTATTTATTTTAGTTGCTTTTGGTTTTGCTTCTTGGGTCACAATGTTGGTTTCTACGAAATCATTTCCGGAAATATGTGGTTAACTTAACGAATTTATATTTTTATGTGTTTTCGTCAAATGTACGCAATGTATAGCTGTTTTCTAAAAATTACCTTTATTTATGGTTTAGTGATTCACTATGTTAAATTTCATTTCTAGTTCTTTGGGCAAAAAATTACCCAGTTCACTTGTTACAAATTATCGCACTATGAGTCCATTGACTAAGAGTTTCTTCTGCAAACGGATCAATGATAATGTGACGAACTATGATATATATTATAATTTTCATTGATAACTGATTGGCCTCTTTAAATATTACTATTCGACTTAAAAAGGATAACCTTCTTCTCTTAACAAAATATCGAATTTATCAATTCGACTGTACTATTTTTGTGAGTGTTACCGCATAAGTTTCTACTGGGTAAACCAGTTTTTATGATTCATTTTCATACGATAGCTAGTGTCTCTCTAGCTCTATATGGTGCTTAAAATCTAAAGAGTAGTTTTAAAGTAATTCGAAATAATTGTACTTTCTAGTGCATGTTTTCTTGGAAGTCGATTTCCTTTTTTATTTAAAATTTTAACATTAAGTTAAAATAATTTATTTTAAGTCATAATATATTACACCCATTATCCCTTGCAAAATACTGTAAAGACAATACGTACGTGTCACGTACATAGATATTTTCACTTCATTATCATACAAATGGCTATTTGTTGACTTCCTCCTGTAGCGAATTTACTATATGTCACACTCGATTGTCGATAGCGTTGGCGTTTTACTTAAGTCTTAATTTTTTTAAATTAAATTCTTAACTTATGTTTATATATATATATATATATATATATATATATATATATATATATATATACACCTACCACACCTACAATGACTACGATGATTTGCCTATAAGATAACCGTTTATTTTGAAAATTCCTTAAATAGTACTACTGAGGAAATACAGACACCTGTAGTGATTTTCATTTTTTTATTTTAATAGAACCTTTTTAAGTTATGGCTTTAAGAGTGATTTTATTATAATCAAAAGTGTGTCTCAGTATACACTAGTTTAAAATCCATTATGGCTTCAATTTACTTTGTCTATTCATTTACTTGAGCAAAATATCTTCTCTACGAGATCTTCTCTACGTTTTTAATAAAATCATTAAATTTTGAGATTATATAATCTAAAAAAAAAGGAGAGTTTATGACTAACCCGTCTATCAAATTGTTTTAGAAAACTTACGTCATTACAGTTACGCTATCTACAATAGTTGAGTAATTTAACCAAACACCAAACTAATGGTAGTAACAAAGTGGCCTCTCTCATAAACTCATGAGTTACGGACTTTGTATGTTCTAGCTTTTGTTTATGTTTTCTTTTTTGATATGGTAATGATACTTTTTATTTGAAGCGTGTATTGAAGTTCATTTTTGAACAGAACATTTTAATTTTAGGAACTGAAACAATAAAGAGTTTGGAGATAAAATGAGTAAATGGAAATGTTGACATACCTTTATATTTGCTATATATGTGTTATGAAATTATTAAAGTAATATATGAATATATTATTGTGACTTTTTTATAAAGTGAACGTGCAAATATAATTCATAATGGACGATTTTTTAAGTAATCTTTATTATTTAGTTAAATGCTTAATATGATTGTACTATCAGATTACCTATCTCAATTTGTCAAATATTTGACCATAGATGCAATAGTTATACGTTTATTTTCACTAAAACTGTACAGGACCGGAAATGTTAAAAGATAACGGAGTGGCTTAACATTAGGTTCTCTGGTCCCCTCTATCTATCCTGCTACGTGCTACTTACCTGATCTGATAAAAACATCATCTTTGGCTTTTATCACCTTATTTATTCTGGGAAAATCTCTTTACCCTCCGGATGGATGGATGTTTCTCTGCCTACATTGATATGTGCATGAAACTAAATATATTTTTATGAACATTATTCATAGTCATGTTATTGTTGTATCGTGAGATAATTTTGATAATAAAATGCGTTACTGAGTGACTGACAGACAACGCACAGGAGAAACTGCTGGCCATAGAAAGCTAAAATTTGGCATGTAGGCTTATTGGAGAACGTAGGAGAACACTAAGTGAGGATTATTTCTTGAAATTTATATATTTTATTAAGAGAGAATTTTTTGAAATTGTTACAAAAAAGGGGAAAAACAAGGCATCAGAATTTATATTCCATGCAGACGAATTCGCGGGATATAGCTAGTCTACCAAATAATATACATGTAACAATAATTGTTTTTTTTTTATATATGATAGTCAGACTATTTCAAACTTAAATAACTTTGAAAGAATTTGCATACTGATTAAATTTTCTTATACTATAAAAAAGTAAAGTTGCTTATAAAATCTGTGTTGGAAACTTAAAGAAACGGTTACTGACAATATGCCATTAGTTTGTTAGTAGTTAGTTAGTTTCTTTGTAAAATTTTAAAAGGTTTTTTAGTTTTACTTAGAAAAAAGTACAGAATTTTTTTCTTCACTTGTAATACTCTAACAAAATATTTATACTAGATCCAAACATTTTTCAATAATATTTGTTGTATAAATAAGGGCGGCGTCATTGGTCCTTACTTTTTTAAAAACGACGTTAGTGAGGCGGTCACCGACAAGAGCGAGCGCTACAGAACTGTACAGATGATAACCAATTTCTTATGGCCCATATTGAACCATATGGACCTAGACGACATGTAGTTCCAGCAATACGGCGCTACATATCACATTGCGAACGCTACGATCTCATCTACCCGCCCTTATTGAAAAACCCTATAAACATTCCTCTGAACGGCGGTTGAACCTGCAACTAATCGCGATTTCAGTCAAATGCTATCCCACTGCGCCACTACGGCTCCAAAATTAAAAATATTTTATTGTTTAAAAAATCACAAAATTAATTAAAAATATGTTTTATTATTTGACACAGAATTTTATTCCACTACTCTCTTAATTCTCCATCTCTTCATACTTATACTTTTGTATAATACTTATAATGTATGGATTAATATAATTTGTATAACATTATTACCTACTTATACACATTATACACAAATAAATACTAAATTACCAAAACACAAAAGAAAATGCCTTCTGCCTTCACATACATGAAGCATTATGACATGTTAGATGAATTGATATGATAATAGCACCCCCGAATCGGATATCATTTATGTAATGTTATCTCTAAGGGAGTTCGTGTAATAAAAGTAACAGGTACACAGTACCGTATATACATATGATTTTGCTACTATACAACCGATTTCAAAAATAATTATAAATTCTGTTGACTATTTTTTAAGTGTGTTATCACATAATTTTTTAATGGGTGAACCAATTTTGATGATAATTTTTATATGACAACTAGTGCTTCTGATGTGGTCTCATTTAAATTTAGTTAAGGACCGACGAATAGTTTTTGAGTTATTCGTAATAATTTTACGTTGTAGTACATTTTTTTTCTTTATTTTTTTAACTTCACACTGTATCCCGCATATAGCAGAATAGGCAGAGGAAGGAGAATAGAATCTGAAAACCTAGTGTTAAGACACTCCGTTCTCTTTCAACAAATCCGTTCCCCACTTTCCGCCAGATTGAGGCATTGCGTGCTGAGGGGCGGAACTCAATGCCACGCTTTGCCTTGTTACCAAACTCAGGAAATGAAAAATTCCATTTCTTGGAGTGGGAATCGAACCCACAACTTGTCACGTTTGCAGTCGCATGCTTGTGCCTCTGCGCCACGACAGGCGTTGACGCAGTAAATTTTCTTTGAAAAAAGTTTTTTTTTGTTTTAATCTTAATTTTATATAAATATCAATTCAATAAAGTAATCTGGCTGTTTTTAAACGTGGTGGTAGTAACCATGGGTCACTTCCATGTGAGTATCGAATCCTTTAGGGTGATGATTATTTTATTTAAATTGTTTTAATTTTGTGAGGCAAAGAAAGGCGTTGAGTTTCTCTACTTAACAACTAATAACTCGAAAATGGGCGAAAAATAGAGAACGGAATATATTGACACTAACTCCTTTCTGCCTAATTTGCTTTACGAAGAAAAACGAGAAAAAAGCGTAAAATTTAAAAAATATTTAAACTTAAGTTGTAATTCCGGCAGAAATATATCATCTAAATGGGATCAGATATGGAGTAAAGAAAAAAGTAAAATTCAAACGGTAAAAGGGACAGACCGTTACTGCTAATATCTTGTTTTAATGGAAATTATATTTTCGAAAAGAATTTACATTTTTAGTGGCGTAATTGCTGATTACTCGTTGTCGTCTTTTTTATCGTGTATGTGTGGTATATTTTTTATGGCTTTACAGTGCTCTCACTGTACCTAATGTTAGAACCTAGTGTTAAAACACTCCGTTCCCCATTTTTTACCTAATTAAGGCATTGCGTGCGGAGTGGCGGAATTCAACGCCGCACTTTGCCTTACCAAATCCAGGAAATGAAAATACTAAACTTTTACATTTCCTGGAGTAGGAATCGAATCCACAACCTGTCGCGTTTACAGTCACACGCTTGTGCCTCTGTGCCACAACAGGCGTCTTTTTTTATTAAAATCTTTGATATTTTTTTACTAACGTTTCATATATTACTATAGCTACAACGTATAATGGATTAAGTTATACTACATCGTAACAAGTCGAGTACAAAATTGGTAGCAATATAAAACGATTATAACTTTACTTTGTAACTAGCTTTAAATTGGCTTTCGACCTAAATAGTTTAAAGATGTATTTGTTAGATAAATTTTTATACTCAATACTTTATTAATATTTATTTTTGTATCAAAAATTAAACATTCAAATAAATTATATAGCTTTTTTATTTACTTATTGCTAACTTACTTTGCTTCACGTTGTATCCCGCATATAGCAGGGTAGGCAGAGGGAACCTAGAGTTAAGACACTTCGTTGCCCACTTTCCACCAAATTGAGGCATCGCGTGCTGAGTGGCGGAACTCAACGCCGTACTGCCTTGTTACCAAGCCCAGGAAATGAAAAATTCCATTTTCTGGGGTGGGAATCGAACTCACAACCTGTCGTGTTTACAGTCGCACGCTGTGCCTCTGCGCCGCGACAGGACTTTACTTATTTATCTCTATAATTTTTAAAATTAAAAAATATTTATGTTTTCCGTTACAGCAGAATAGTCATAGAAAACCTAGCGTTTAGACACGCTCTCCAATTTCCAAAATCAAGACACTACTTGCTAAGTGACCAAACTCAATGCCACGCTTCCACACAGAATTAAATATAATCACTCCCCTGAGTGGGAATCGAATCCACATTCAATAACGTATATGTAGAGTGAGAAATTTCAATAATAAACTTCGTTGATCTATCCTACTTCATAGCTATCGTGGCGCAGTGGGACAGCGTGTAACTATGAACGCGATCGGTTGTGGGTACGATTCCCGCTCGAAAGAATTTATTTTTAAATTACGGATTAATTATTTAAAAAAAAATATATTTCCTACCTGTAGTAGAACATAATGCGACGTTGTGTTCCGCCACTCAACACGCAATTTCTTCATTTTGAGTGGAATGTGGAAAACGGAGTGTCTTGACACTAAGTTGTAGACCTTGCCGTGGGGGAAAAAGAGTGACTCTAAATAAAAAAAATATATACAAAAATTAAAGTCCTAAACACTTTAAAATTACACTACTCTGTGACACTACCATACTGCGGAAATAGTCACTGTCACCTAAACTGGGTCACTTTGTGAATATTTTCAGCTATATACATAACTTTCGGGAGTATTTATTACTGTGCGATTTC
Source organism: Philaethria dido (assembly GCA_033558755.1). NCBI lineage: Eukaryota > Metazoa > Arthropoda > Insecta > Lepidoptera > Nymphalidae > Philaethria > Philaethria dido. The sequence goes on along the minus strand of JAKGSA010001126.1, from coordinate 61,528 downwards.
AACTAACTCAGTAAATGTGAAATGCAATGATAATATATGGTAAAATTCTTTTTAACCAAGTTGAAAAAATAAAGGGTTTTTTATATTTGTTACCGCATGACTTTTCACTGGGTGATTCAGTTTTGATGATCCTTTTTTAAATGATAGCTAGTGCTTCTGATTTAGTCCTATTTAAATTAAGTTGACAAGTAGTTTTTGAGTTATACGTAACAATTGTACTATTTAGTGCATTTTATATGAAGTCGGATTTCTTATTTTGTTAAAATCATAACATCATAATGTATGTATGTCTACTAAATTAAATAAATTTTTAAGTACTTGATCTTTTCCATATTACATACGTAGACTCAAAAAAATTTTTTAAGAGAATTTGCATATTAAAACAATGAAAAGCAACGCCTTGTCTCACTGATTCACACTTGATTGTATATTAAGAAACCATTTATATAATAGTATTTATAAGTGGCAATGGGTCAAAATTTTAAAAATGTAAGCCGGTTAATATAAAGAAGCCGGCATATATTTAGGAAAGCCGGTATAGGATGTAATAGCTGTAAGTGATTGACGAGACAATTTCACTATCAAATTTTGGTAATGACCTTTTTTTTAGATGGTTTTAAATGTCATAGCTTTTTTCTTTGCAATTTTATACCCAAAATTGTTCTGGCGATCTTTTTTAGGTCTCATACTTGTTCTTTTTTTCAAAATCACTCCCCAATTTTTCCAAAAAAATTATTTTTTGTCATTTACAAAAGGTAAACTGGTGGGAGCCGTGTTATATGAACGCCTCTCTTTTTTTTTTTTTTTTTTTTTTTTTTTTTTTTTTTTTTTTTTTTTTTTTTTTTTTTTTTTTTTTTTTTTTTTTTTTTTTTTTTTTTTGATAACGGATGGCAAACGAGCAGAAGGACCACCTGATGGTAAGTGGTACCTTCGCCCATGAACATCTACACCACCATAGATGTTGTAGATGCGTTGCCAACCTAGAGGATAGAGACGGAAGGGGAGGATAATATAGTAGTCCGCTATCGGAACCACTACATTTTTGGGAAAGAATGGGTGGGAAAGGGGAAAACCTGGCTTACATGCCATCGAACCGGAACACATCACAAGATATTTGGCGGTTCGTCTTTGACATGATAGTGGTCGCGAGCCAGACGGAGGACGAACCTCCTACCACCAAACAAACTCTACTACTCTACTAAACTACTAAACAAACTCTCTACTAGTGTCTATATTTGACACATGAATCTGACACACATTTTTATAAAAAAATTTAAAATTTGTACCAAGGCTGTATACGTTACGTGTCAACGAAGCTACTAGTTTGTAATATAACATTAGATTTATAAAAAGATAATTATAAAAAGGAAATCGTAAAGAATGACTTGAATAAATTCGTTTCGTAAAATGACTGACAGCACGCATAGGCTTTTATTTTAATAGTTTTCAACTTTGAAAATTTCTTGAGTTACTTGAGGAAATTCTTTTGTTTTTATTTATAATTTAATATCAGGATTTTAATCATACATACATACATACATACGTAGCTTTACGCTGTATCCCGCATATTGCAGGGTAGGCAAAGGGAACCTGAGAACCTAATGGTAAGACACTCCGTTGAGGCATTCCATACCGAGTAGCGGAACTCAATGCCGCACTTTTCCTTATTACTAAACCCAGGAAATGAAATACTAAACTTTTAAATTTTCTGTAATGAGAATCGAACCCACAACCTGTCGCGTTTACAGTTGCAATCGCTTGTGCCTCTGCGCCACGACAGAACGTAAGTTTAATAATAAATGCTTTACGCTTTTTCTTCATTTCAAATAACAAAATAGCAGATCCTCTGAAAAACACATGTCCCATTCCATTTTTTCCATTCCACAAACACATAAAGTAATACAAACATACGTCAATCCAAATAGTTTTACAAAAAGCTACCTGAATTCGGTCCGTCGATAAGCGGAAGTGGTCAGTGTTTGAGCCTAGCAATATCCGACGCTTTCATGCGTCCGCACTTCCGGTTACAGGCTACAGAGTACAGGCTACAGGCTTTAAGCTTCAGGCATGTTGACATGTGGTGACACGTTTCAATAATAGCCAAGTGTCTCTTATAGAAGCGAATACGTGGAATACCAATGAACTTTGTGTTAAAAATATGTGTGTGCTATATATTTTTTAGGTGCAAAAAATGTTAGGTTGTGAATTTAAATTCTGTTTTGTATTTGTATTGGAATTTGTTATTTAGAACGTTGTAGTGTAGTTTGTTGTTTTTAGTTGAATTTGATGGTTGTGGTTTCTAATATTATAAGGGCTCATATTTTATTTAAAAGTTAGAAGGAAGTATCCACATTAACTATATGTTGAATGTACCTTGTATCTATAAATCATATTAAATGTTTTTTTTATAATGCAAGAGCAAATATGTGTAATATTTCTTGTATACCAGTGTCAGAGAAAACCCAGTGTTTAAACATTTCGTTCTCAACTTTAATCTCGGAATAGATATATTGCATGTTGACTAACGGAATTCAACGCTGCGCCTTTTTCTTTATATTAAAAGGAAGGAATAAAAATAATTTATATATAATCATTTCCGTAAAATAAATGTATTATATATACATACATAGCTTCACGCTGTATCCCGCACATAGCAGGGTAGGCAGAGGGAACCTAGTGTTAAGACACTCCGTTCCCCACTTTCCGCCGAATACTATTTAACTCCACATATTACACTTTTGCAGTATTCTTGTATAGAATACTATTCTTTGCTTTGTTTTTCTATTAAGTTATATTCTAGTGAGGTAGAAGGTGCTTTGAGTAAAACAAAAGGTCAAGTAATATAAAATTCAATTTGAACGAAACCCAATCTCACCTGAAAACCAAACCAATTGTTTCTAACTAGACTGGGGAAAAGAAAATATGAAATATTTTCGTGATAAAAGCATTATCTTGAGAGTAATTGTACGGTCAAGCTTTCCAAATAGCCTACGAAGGTGACAATTAATAACCTCTTACCTGAGCTTATTGATATGCTACTAGCTCCATGGGTCCTACGTATATCGGTATAAGTGCAGAAATATAATTTTACAGGACAATTTAAAGCTTACTATGGTTGTAATTTTATCATTATTTAAAGGAAATTAATATAATAAACTCTTTGAATCATTATAATACTGAATATTTGAAATAATACCAAAATTAAAAAGTTATGTACCTTCAATACACCACTATAGGACCAGTCGTAATTGAGATTGGAAAACTGAATGGAAAAAACTTTTTAAATATTCATAATATATAAATCTTAAATCTAATAGCAAAATAAAACTTTGAATGAGATCAAGAAATTAAGAAAATATAGACACGTAAATTGACCTTTTAATCATCATGTGTACAATCAAACGCTTTTCAACGAAGTAAAAATATATTAATTATTATAATTAATTACATGCAGCTACACGCTTTATCCCGCATGGTAACCCTACCATCCTGACTACCCAGTCAGAGTGAACCTAGTGTCAAGACACTCCGTACGCCGTTTTCTGCACGAATTCAAGGCAATGCGTGTTAAGTGGTGGAACTCAACGCCGCGATTTAATTTACCAAAGCGGAGAAATCAAAATCAAAATATTCTTTATACAAGCACTTTCGAATCGTCAATTTACAAAGGTATCAGTAGTGTCAGTCCTAACGGAAGCTACCACCGGCTCGTAAGGCAGTTCTGCTGAGAAGAACGGGCAAGAAACTCAACAGTTGCTCTTTTAAATTCAATATTCGGCATATTTTTTTTAAATATAGTTAAGAAACACTGTTCTCTTAAGATTTCTGTTTTCCACTTACCGCCAAATTGAGGCATTGCGTTTTGAGTAGCGGATCTCAACGCCACGCTTTGACTTGTTATCAGAGCGAGGAAATCCAAGTACTAAATATTAATTATTATAAATATTTAATATTTTCATTTCCTGGAGTGGGAATCGAACCCACAACCTGTCGCGTTTACAGACGCAAGTTTTTGCCTGGCTTCAAAACTAAGCATCTGTATATATGTAACATTCCTTACCTTCATCCATTCACGTCTTCAATTTTAACGTGAAATAATTATTACGTGTTGTGTTCGCGTGATCGCGTGTTAGCTGTTTTATTGCGTGCGCTGTTTTCACTTCAACTCTGTCGGGGTTTCTTGAGTGCTCAATAATCGGGAGCACGCAACTATTATTGTATTTACTGTTATTGTTAGAAGAGACATGTGTTATAGTTTTATTTGATATATTATAGTAATTTAGATTAAAAATATTATTTTTAAAGTAAAAACTTCATAACTAAGGCAAATCGCGGCGTTGGGCTCCGCCCTTGGCACCAATGCTTCAATTCGGCGGAAAGTGAGGAACAGAAATATTAAAGAGCAGAGTGTCACAGACACTAGATTCTCTGGTTATCTCTGCCTACCCTGCTATATGGAATACAGCGTGAGGATTAAAAAACTTCTTTAGCGGCGTTATGCACTTTTTGTGATGGGTAAAAAATGGTAAGCTCAGATCGCAGGTTACGTGACTTTGATTGAAAATTACGTAAGACGGAGAGGTTACTTACGAATTTGAACGGTGGAATGAAAAAATAGACAATCGCTATTCTTAGAAATAAATCAATAATTGTTTAGGTGATGGTTGCAAATTTTCACGTAATCTTTCTCAATGACTTGTGGATATCTTTTGATTTTTTTGCTGTGTTGAATACAAGCTACTTACAGAATTTACCCCAGCCATAGAAAGGTTAAATTTTGACATAAAGAGTCCTAGACTGAGTCTAGACTACAGGGGAGAATTTTCCAAAACTCCTACAGAAACAAACTTGGATAACACTGATACAGCTAAAATATTTTTACTTATAATTCCACATCCCTTCGTTTAAAATTTAGTTCAAACTGTAATCGAACTTGTTACCCTACTATATTAAAAATAACAATCATATAAAATTATTAGAATTTCAAAATAGTATATAAATATTAGCAAAATTCAAATATGTATTTTAACTAGCACATCCATTGACTTTAAGTCAACGTCTAGCCACATTATACTCTAATCCAATCTAACGTGAATTAAGAGATGGAATGAGTTTTTATATTCGAGGAAGGAACCTTGAAACGGTTTAATACTGTCTTGTACTTATAATTAAAAAGATAAGAAAAACATTATAGATAGGCATTTTACTAGTAATAAAGCTTGAGGTCATCGTGGCTCAGTGGGTCAATGTATAAATGTAAACATGAAGTGAGTGGATTCGATTCTCAATATGAGGAATTGGTTATACTTATTAATTTTAAAATAATTTATTTTACCACTTTGGCAAGAGAAAGCGCAGCGTTGAGTTCCGATACTGAATAAACAATGACGCGAATTTGGCACGGTGGTAAGTGGAATACTGCGGAGTGTCTATACAATAGGTTCTCTCTGACTACCTTGCTATACTTGCTAGTAAAAGTGTGAAGCTGCCTTTTTAAAATAAAGCTCCTTGTAGAGACTCAATTGAAATTAATGAAATTATACTTAAAATACAACGTACTATTATTGATATTAAGGTCGTACAAAAATGTTATGGCTCCGTTACGGATCATCTAACGGACTGCGATGACTAAGTCATTGAGAATCCAACTATACTTCATTAAAATAAAAAAAGTTAAAAACGTAATAATTTATCACTAGATTAACCATTGAAGAGAAAAACAATTCCAAAATTAGATTTTTCCAAAACATTTTGTTATATATATGCTATGTATACTTCAAAAAATTACTAAATTAGGGAGAGTCATACTATTAAAGTATACTAATAATATAAAACAGACAAAACAATTTAACTGAAAATGTATAACGCTTACTAATAAAATTGTCACAACTTATTAAAGAGACTTCCGGCAGAGTCATAAATAAAGGCTGTTACGCACCCTTTGTTACTTTATTAGTATTTAGCATGCATGGAGAAGTAAATATTGAAACAGTATGGCAGATGACAGATATTGTGTACAATGTTTCGTGGAAAACGGTTATTTTATATATTTTTTATTACTTTATATAGAAGTAATGATATATATATATTATTTGAGGGCATCAAGTCATCGTGTTGTCGTGGGGAACGGAGTGTCTTAACACTAGGTTCTCAGGTTCCCTCTGCCTACCCTGTTATGTGCGGGATACAGCGTGAAGCTAAAAGAAAAGGTCATCGTGGCGCAGTGGAACAATTTGACTGTAAACGCGAATGGTTCTGGTTTTGATTTCCATTCGGGGTAATGATTATATTTCAATTATTTTCATTTATCCGTTCTGATAAGGTAGTAATTAAAGTAAAGTAAAAGTAAAGTAGCAATGGACTGAATTGGTAGAATGGAGTGTCTGGACACTAGATTCTTTGTGACCTTGCTACATATGAAATAGCGTGAAGAGGCAGTCAGTACCAAATAAAACATAGGCTATATGATTAAAACTTGTTATCACTCCTAACTATAAAATCTTCCCACCAAATGACGTGGATTCAATTCCGTTAAGTCCAAATTTTTCTATCCAATTTCCTTATTAATATAATATAATCAACGAATATTCATAATAACAATATTTGCTTTAGAGGCCTGTCGAGGCGCACAGGCACAAGCGCGTGATTGTAAACGCGACAGGTTGTGGGTTCGATTCCCACGCCAGGAAATAAAAATATTAAATATTTTAATATTTAGTATTTTCATTTCCTCACTCTGGTAAAAGGCAAAGCACGGTGTTGAGTTCCGTTCCAACATGCAATGCCTCAATTCGGCGGAAAGTGGGAATCGGAAAAGTTAAAAGAGAACAAAGTGTCCAACGCTAGGTTCTTTCTGTGTGTTCTTTCAATTGACTTCAGTGATTTATCGATCACCTATCATACATACAAATTTCATATTTATTTACAAAAAATATATACATATACACAAATTTATTTATATTTAATATCACCTATTCAATTTGTCCTACATTTGACTGTATTGTGAAGCCTAGCACTTCGACAGCTATTTGATAAAGCAATTCTCTTTTCATTTTTATGTATATTGCCTTTGTTACGATTTTTATTGTCCACTGAGTCTTACTAATATTATATGCGAGCATGTATGTTTGAATATTTTTGTATTATCATGGAAAAAATATTGGAATTTTGATGACAATTAAAGATTTAGTTTATGAAGTAAATAAATAAAAAAAAATATCACACTTGGACCTAAATTTAGATTTTATATATCACGTTTCTCGCCGTTGGTAGAGAGAACCTAGTGTTAATACACTCCGTTCGCCGTTTTCTGCCCGAAATAAAAAAAGAGGATACTAATTCGACTGAAAAAAAGAAACATATATATATATATATATATATATATATATATATATATATATATATATATACAAATACATGTATTTACCGCATACCTTTTTACTGGTTGAACCGATTCTTTTTTTTATATGATAGCTGCTGCTTCTGATGTCGTTTTATTTAAAATAAGTTAAAATCTGACAATTAGTTTTAGAGCTATTCGTAATAATGTTACCTTTTGTGCATTCTATTTCGAATCAGTTTTCTCAACAACCTTACTCTTTATCCCCCATTTCGGAGTAATCAGAATGAACCTGGTGTCAAGACACTCCGTTAGCCACTTCTTAGTTGGTTTCCTTTTTTGTGATAATCTTAATTACGTTTCTTACAGTAAAATCTCACCTTTGACTTTACACTAGTTTAGTCTAGTCTAGATCTATTAATCATTCCAAATCAACATCTAGTTAAGCGATTAACTTAAGTATTTAACGTTACCCGTTAACGTTTACGTTAAGACGAGATAAATCTGATATTTTAGACGATTAAAACGCTCAAATGAAAGGAATCCACTGAGCAAGTTGTAAATCTTTGCCAACAACCATAATCTTTTTCACTGACAGTTCAAAGTACTCGTTTTTATTTATGATCTAATAATACTTATTATACTTTTAACAAGATTTTCTACCGACGACAAAAAAGGAGGAGCTTATTATAACGCCTGTCGTGGCGCAGAGGCACAAGCGTGCGACTGAAAACGCGACAGGTTGTGGGTTCGATTCCCACTCCAGAAAATGAAATTTTTCATTTCCTGGGTTTGGTAACAAGGCAAAGCGCGGCGCTGAGTTCCGCCAATATTCAGTAACACATGAAAATCAGCTTATGCTGTATCCCGCATAGTACTAATAACTAATAATAATATAACTCTGACTACCCTAGCCAAAGTTATCCTAGTGCCAAGACACTCCGTCCACCGCTTTCCGCGTAAATTTGAGATACCACGTCTATATTAAAAAAAAATCTTTTTTAAACTTCACGCTGTAACCCGTATGTAGCAGGGTAGGCAGAGGGAACCAGAGAACCTAGTGTTAAGACTCGAAACTCCATTCTCTTTCAACAATTCCGTTCCCCACTTTCCGCCGAATTGAGGTATTTGCGAGCTGTTTGGCGGAACTCAACGCCGCGCTTTGCCTTGTTGCCAAACCCAGGAAATGAAAAAAAATCCTGGAATGAGAATCCAACCCACAACCTATCGCGTTTACAGTCGCACGCTTGTGCTTCTGCGCCTCGACAGGCGTTTTTATTATAATTATACACTGACAATACAAGATCCTTATTTTATTTATGATCTCATAACACTAACTTTGCTTACAACAATATTTTGTTAAAACAAAACAGGAATAAAGGCCTTCGTTACGTTTTATTAGAAAATTTTGTAAGGCACGATTTGTAGGCTGCCTTTGATACGATTAAACGATTAGCTTGTGTTTTTAATTATGGTGCACGGAATTAAGCTTTATCGCTTATATATTATTATAGTTTGTTTACTAAGAACTTTGAGGTCGCATGAGTGATGTTTAGTTAATATTTTAATTGATTATTATTGTTTTTTTTTAACTTCACGCTGTATCCCGCATATAGCAGGGTAGGCAGAGAGAACCTGAGAACCTAGTGTTAAGACACTCCGTTTCCCCATTTCCCACTCTAGGAAATGTAAAAAAAGTATATTTTCAAATAACTTTTTGAAAATAAAGAATAATTTTCAAAAAGTTATTCATCATAACGCCTGTCGTGGCGCGAAGCACAAGCGTGCGAGGTTGTGGGTTCGATTCCCACTCCAGGAAATGGAATTTTTCATTTCCTGGGTTTGGTAACAAGGCAAAGCGCAGCGTTGAGTTCCGCCACTCAGCACGCAATGCCTCAATTTGGCGGAATATTATTAGTGATTTAGTGTTGTAGATTGTTTCATTGGTTTTGTAATTTGGAGGTTTAAGTTTTAATTAGTTTATATGTCTTAGAGAACCTAGTATCAAGACTTCTCCTTTTTCCGCAAAATGTCGTAACAATGAGTTTGAGTGGCGAAAGTCAACGCCATGATCTGTCTTATGAAAGAGTAGAAATGGAAATAAATTACATATATTCATTCCCCCAAGCGGGGATCGAACTCACAACCGTAATTTGTGTATATAGGTAAATGTTATTCCACTGTGCAACCATGGTCTTTACATCGAATAAAGTAAAAAGTAATTATTTTATTAACTTCCCTGAACAGCGCCTGGTACTTGTGACCCAAGTATGGGCTTAATGGGCCCCTTTAAAATGCATTAATGTCTGTCTGTGTTTTTATCATCGAACTCCTCTCTCTACCTAAATAAATTTAAAACTATAACTAATGCTGATCAAAATACGTGCTAGAAATGAACTGATGATAATTCTAGACAGACCGAAATCTTTTAGTAAATTATAAAGAGATTTCGCTGTTATAACCTCTTCTTCTTCAGTGGGGAGTGTCATAACACTAGGTTCTCAGGTTCCCTCTGCCTACCCTGCTGATTATGGGTTACAACGTGAAGCTAAAAAAACCTCTTCTCTTAAGGAGTAGTACGACTTATATGTTGTTTAATAAAATTATGGCTCTTACGAAGGTCAACATTATCTCTAGTTCCCACACGTCAAACAATTATGTTTCACATAATTGTTTGACGTGTGTTTAGAGGCAATTGAATATTCATATATAGTAATTTCTGTATGTATGCCATATTGCTATAAAACTTCATCTACATTTGTTCAGTAGTTTTTGAGTAAAATGGCTTTAAATATCCAGCCATCCTCACAATTTAGTAGGATTTCATGGTAAAGATGAGAATATAATGCAACTTCATGCTGTTGCCTGTCATGGCACAGATGCACAAGCATGCGACTGTAAACGAGACAGGTTGTGGGTTCAATTCCTACTCCAGGAATTTAAAATATTAAATAATGTTTAATATTTTCACTTCCTCGCTCTGGTAATAAACAAAGCGCAGCGTTGAGTTCCGCCACTCAGTATGCAATGCCTTAATTCGGCGGAAAGTGGGCAACGGAAATCTTAAGAGAATGGAATGTTGTTAACACTATGTTCTTTGTTCCCTCTGCCTACCTTGCAATATGCGGGATACAGTGTGAAAGTAGTAAGAGAAAGAAAACCTAATGCTTTTTCTTGAATATCAGGGTAGTAAAATTTTACTATTATAACTATAGTTCTTACTATAGTAGTTTAACTTATTTGTAAATTAATGGAATTTCAGCTTACACGAAGGTCAAGATTATCTAACGCCCCACACGTCAAACATAGAGGCAATTTAATATTTGTACAGAGTAACTTCTAGGTCCGTCCCGACTCCCGTAGCGTGTAACAACAGTACAAGTGTCCCGAATAAACATCGATCTTGTACACTATTTGTTTTAGTCTGAGTGTTGCAAATAAACCCTCTACTCGGGTGGTGTAGACAGACGATTTTTTTTGATTATATTATTCTAAGAGTTGTATTCTTACTTCGTTGAACTGTAGAACTTAAAGTTTTTGTAGAAATTTCGTAAAAACCTCTCTTAGTGTTTCCCTGCTCTCCCTGAAAGCCCTATATGCCATATGTGTATAAGAATTTCAGTAGTGCAAGTACGAAAACTTGCGACAAAGTATTCGTATCGTTATCAAAAGCATTACAAACAAACGCAAACGCCTGTCGTGGCACAGAGGCACAAGCGTGCGACTGTAAACGCGACAGGTTGTGGATTCGATTCCCACTCCAGGAAATGTAAAATTTAGTATTATCATTTCTTGGGTTTGGTAACAAGGCAAAGCGCGGCGTTGAGTTCCACCACTCAACACGCAATGCCTCAATTCGGCGGAAAGTGGGGAACGGAATTGTTGAAAGAGAATGGAGTGTCGCAACACCAGGTTCTTTGGTTCCCTCTGCCTACCCTGCTATATGCGAGTTACAGCGTGAAGTTAAAAAAAAAAAAAAGCAATTTGTTTGAGAAAACTTTACATCCTCTTACGCACGTTAGGGGCGCTTTTATACGCGCTTTAATACTTTGTCGCAAGTTTTCGTGCTTGCCCTACAGTTTTCTACGTCCAGTGGTTTAGGCTGTGCGTTGTGTGTATGTCAGTCACTTTGTAGTAACGCAAGAGTTTTATTTATTAACTGATTTCCAAATATAAGGAGGTTCTTAGTTTTATTGTATTTTTTATGCATGTTACCGTAAGAGTTTTTACTGATGGGTAGTTTTAGAGTTATTCGTAATAATATTACTTTTTCGTGAATTTCATTTAAAGTCAGTTTTCTTTTTTTGTTAAATCTTAATTATATATGTAGATTAACTTTTCTAAGGGGTGTCCCAAAATTAACGCAAGATTTGACTTTGCCGCCATTTGTGCAGTGAAGTGTTGGCAACCCTGAAAAAAAGCAATTTGACAGCTAACAGTATAGGGTTACTAAAATTGGAGCGTTACACGATAGAACAACGTGTCTTCATTATTAAAGAATATTTCAAAAATAGTGAAAGCTTAGCGGCTGCAGTTCGAATTCAAATCTTGCGTTAATTTTGGGACACCCTTTATTATATTGAATTGATATTATCTATATATAAATACGTGAAGCAAAAACTTTGTACCCCTTTTTACGAAAATTACGCAGACGGAGGGGCATGATACTTGGCACACTTATAATTTATATAGAAAAGGAGTGCAAAATGCTAATACTTTTTTTAAATAATGCATAAAAAGTATATTAAATTAATAAAATAAATGTTACACACACTACCATGGTATGACATCCATGTGTTCATTACTAAAGACAACGCGTTGTTAACGCGTCAACGGGGACACAGTTTCATTAAATAACCCGCTCGTCTACACCACCATCGTAAACCCAACATACGGTGATCAAACAAACGTTTCTCAACTAACAATATTGCGCACTCAATCTGCCTCGTAAACGACCGTTCAACTCTTTGTTCCTGTACTTTTCATGTTTATACAATATAAAATATTATATATATTTTTATATTTGGCTTTTGTGTGTATTATGTTTTGGGAAAGTAGGAGAAATTCGTGAAATTCTTGATTTTTTTTGTTAATTTTCGCTGATTTCGTTAATTATGTGCGAGTAATCGCGTTAGATCCCATTAAAGTCTAATTACTTAGAAACTGATTAAAAAGTAAATATATAATAATATTAACTAATATTAATGTTCTTAATCTTTTTTTCATAATATTTTAAAATGTTCAACATTATTCTTATAAATGCGAAATATATAGCATATTATTTATTTATAATTTTTTTTATAGTACTGTAAACGCGACAGGTTGTGGGTTCGATTCCCACTCCAGGAAATGTAAAATTTAGTATTTTCATTTCTTGGGTTTTGTAATAAGGTAAAGCGCGGCGTTGAGTTCCGCCACTCATCACGCAATGCCTCAATTCGGCGGAAAGTGGGGAACGAAATTGTTGTAAGAGAATGGAGTGTCTTAACACTAGGTTCTCTGGTTCCCTCTGCCTACCCTGCTATATGCGGGATACAGCGTGAAATTAAAAAAAAAGGAATAATATTTTTAGAAAACTCAAACTCAATTTAAGATGTCTAAGTTTTTAAACAATATTTCATTTCAATACTCAGTGGCCATCGTGGCACAGTGGAATAGTATCTAACTGAAAGCGCTATTGATTGTGGATTCAATTCTCACTCGGAGAATAATTTCAACTATTTTCATTTCTCCACACTGAGAAGATGGCATTGAGTTCTGCCACTTAACATGCAATGTCTCGAATTCGGTCAAAGAGCGACGAACGGAGTGTCTTGACACTAAGTGAAATAAACACAACCTATGCGGGATAATGAGTGAAGCTGCTCTTAAACGCATTATAAAGTCCTTATTTAACCATACATATACATATGTATGGCAGATACAATTTATGCCCAGTAGTTACATACATACTACATACATAATATATCTTTGTCCTTTGGTTAGCTAGCATAATGCATTTATGAATTATGGATCGTTCATTGAAACTGTATCTGAAAGCTAGTTCTAGTTCTATAAAGCCTATCAACGTTGTGATTGCGAATTCCATTACATGACTGTGTGGTGCCCCTACTATGGTGATTCATAAATATACGATAACTGCTTACTTATTAATTAAATATAGTAATTTTTTAGCGTGCGACTGTAAACGCGACAGGTTGTGGGTTCGATTCCCACTCCAGGAAGTGTAAAATTTAGTATTTTCATTTCTTAGGTTTGGTAACAAGGCAAAGAGCGGCGTTGAGTTCCGCAACTCAACACGCAATGCCTCAATTCGGCGGAAAGTGGGGAACAGAATTGTTGAAAGAAAATGGAGTGTCTTAACACTAGGTTCTCTGGTTCCTTCTGCCTACCCTGCTAAATGCGGGTTACAGCGTGAAGTTAAAAAAAAAGGAAAACTCTTTGTTTTCAAAAATTTTGCTTCTTAATTAACTTTTTTTATTGACAATACAATACCAAAAAATAATATTTAATATTTCGAAAAAATATGAGTAAGTTTCGCATCAGAAATAACTATTTTAAAGAAGCCTTCGAATTCGCTAGAAGACAAATTTTAATTGGTCCTGACCCCTGTAGTGAAAAGGGTTAAAATACTAAAAGTATTATATTTAATTAGATACAGTTTCACGCTGTGTCCCGCATAGCAGGGTAGTCCGAGAGAACCTAGTGTTAAGACACTCCGTTCGTTTTCCGTCCGAATTCGAAACATTGCGTGTTAAGTGAAGGAAAATGTTTAATTTCATTATAAAGACAACCAATTACAAAAATTGGACTCTCTTAGAGAACACAAGTCTTTACAAGAAAGTTTAAAGTAAATGTAGGAAAAAAAAAAGATATTTAAAACAAAATTTTATTGAAGTAAAAAATATGGAACTTATGTGTATTCATAATAGTTAAATAGTATGTGTGAATATATCATGCTTTTGAATAAGTTCAGGGGAGACCGGGGAAAATTGTGCCATTTTTATAATAAAGTATCTATCTTTTATTTCTTTTCTCTATTTTTTATTTTTTTCTTGTTTTATGGGATCATTTGTTTATATAAACAAATGACTGCTCAGTTTTTAAATTTATTTTATATCATGCAATGATTAATCATCACTCGCAAGTAATAGATTTTGTATTACTTTATTCTATTGTCACTTAGTCATAAATATGTGTGTGTTCTTTGTTTTAACATAATATCAATATACTTATAAAGAAGTTTTTCGATTTATTAAGATAAACTATACATTTTAAGGATTTTCGATTTCTTTTATAAAACCAAAAACAACATTTCTAAAATTTCCTCTCAAAAACCAGGTACATTTCGAGGATATAATGAGAACCCTCAGTCCGGTAGTTTTGCATTGACAAAATTTGAATTTCGCAACTGACGTCGCAACTGTCTATGAATCTGTAGAATGGGAATTGCCTCCTTTTGTGTGTACACGAAGATGATTAGAGGTAGCTTTAACTGAAACGTGGTATTGTTGACCAGTTTATGTAGGAGAGGATAAATGACGATATATGTGTAATATCTGTATGTAGTAATACTTCGATTGCGGGTTATGGAATCTAGGTTTATTAAATTTAAGTTATTTTTGTTAATAAAAGTGAATAAGTGCGTCTGTCGAAGAAAAGAAGCATATCACGAACAATAGTTATTTTTTTTAATTTAATAGAAAATTATGAAATAAATTATACAGTAACGCCTGTCGTGGCACAGAGACACAAGCGTGCGACTATAAACGCGACAGATTCTGGGTTCGATTCCTGCTCCAGAAAATGGAATTTTTAATTTCCTGGGTTTGGTAACAAGGCAAAACGTGGCGTTGAGTTCCGCCACTCAGCACGCAATACCTCAATTTGACGGAAAGTGGGGAACGGAGTGTCTTAACACTAGTTTCCCTCTGCCTACCCTGATATATGCGTGAAGCTATGTATGTAATTATACAGTAAAATTATTCATAGAAATCCGAAAAATCATTAATTAAAGAAAGAACAAAAAAATAATGATTTCATAGTTAATTTTATTAATGATTAATTCGTATTAGAAAAGAAAATATATTATTACTTAATAATAGCTAGCGATAGATTAGTTCCACTATTAGATTGAGCGTGAAGCGCCATGTTCGTGTTGCGATTGAGTTCGCAACTATCGGGAAATTGGAAGGCTTAAGCTGCAACTTTAGTTCTAGTACACGATTGAAATGAAATATAACTATATATATATAAAATAATGTAAGCCTTACCATTATATAATATAAATGTAATTTCTTTTTAGCTTCACGCTATATCCTGCATATAGCAGGATAAGCAGAGGGAACCTGAGAACCTAGTGTTATGACACTCTGTTTCCCACTTTTTTAGTAACAAGACAAAGCGCGACGTTGAGTTCTGCCACTCAGCACGCAATGTCTCAATTCGGCGGAAAGTGGAGAACGGAGTGGGGGATAAATGTAATAATATAAGTTTATTTATGTTTTTATAAGAAATTATGGCTCAATTGTGCTAATAAGCGGTAAAATTTACCCATCGCCACCTAATGCACTTTGCCTAACTTTAATAAGACAATATGTATATATGTATATGTATGTATGTTTATGCTATAATAATGAATACTACAAATTCTCATTCGAATAGAATTTGAATTCTTAACTCACGTTCTATATAATAAACACTGTATTTGAATCATTATACCAACGTCATTTTTTTTTTTAACTATTTATTGCTCATTGTGTTTATTTATTAATCAGTATTGTTTGCAACATTAACAACACTTGAATTGTTTCGGTATATTTTCCTAAAATTGTAAATGTTAAATTTACCTAATTTAATAAAAGAAATAAAAATATAACTTCCAACTAACTATTGGTAAATATACTTCTTAATTACCAATTTACAAGTAAAATATATTGTCTACAACATATACATTCTGTAATTTTCACTTCCAAACTGTTCTTTAAAAACTTACACTATATCTAAACAATCAGATACAAATCTTACAAAAATTTTCACCTAATTCCATTAAAAATACAATGTTCTTTACAAACAATAACTCAATACAAATAAAAAGAAACACCATAGACCATATACGTCATGCAATATTTATAATACAATGAACAAGCGTAGTTTAGGGTACATTATGGGTTTTGTGTAGGCTTTCCTAACGGACGTATTGACGAATGAGCGAAGAAGATGGATAGCTTGCTTTGACAAACGACTATAGCCGCCACACGCATGGGGGTTAGGTTGGAGTTGTAATTGCATTTATAAGCGAATTACTATTGCAAGCTAGAACTGAATGTGATATTTTTAGGTAAAATTTTCATTTGAAATGCTGAAGGAATTTAATATACGTTTATTACTCTGATCTAGTTACAACCGAGAACTTAATACCCGCAAAAAATCTGATGTTGGCACCCTCTGCGAGGTCTATGGGCTCCTTTCAATCAATTTTTTTCAAATATTTTTGCAAAAATTTTATTACCTACAATAACTGTACCTGTGCCTGCTGCTTATCTTCAAACTTCATATTGCAGTCTCAACTTTTTCATGCTAATTTCACGTCATATTAAGATTGCTTATTTTTTTTTGTTTGAGATGTAGGCGTTATTGTTGTTTGTTTCTACCCAAATTCTAGATATTGCATATTAAGTGGCGGAATTGAACGCCGTGCTTTGTCTTACTGAAATATAATGAAAATAATTTATTATTATATTCCCCCGAGTGGGATTCGAATCCACGACCAATCGCGTTTCCAGTCAAATGCTGTCCCACTCCGCCATGATGGCCTCAACGGCGAACGGAGTGTTTGGGCACTAGGCCCACTATGAAACTAACTACTCTGCCATGCGGGTTAAAGCGTGAAACTGCTTTATATATTCTTGTAGAATTCCGTCTCTTTTAATACATTCGAGTCGATATAAGTAAAATTATATAGAAGATATCGAAGGCTAAATCAGTTGAAGCAATAGCCTTATTCTATTACCACTTTGTATTTGTGTTTGGTGAGTGAAATAAATACATACTACACATGTTATTTTTTGTTATTACCAAGTAATTACACTTAAGATATAATTTGAGTAGATTTCAGAAAATTGATCTACAATGAGAGCTTTAATTTTTAAACTATTATATGTTAACAAGACAAGGAAGAGAGAAACGTCCTGGCGCAGAGGCACAGGCGTGGGGCTAAACGCCACAGGTTGTGGGTTCGATTCCCACTCCAGGAAATACAATTTTTCATTTCCTGGGTTTGGTAACACGGTAAAGCGTGGCGTTGAGTTTCGCCACTCAGTGCGCAATGCCTCAATTCGGTGGAAAGTGGGGAACGGAGTGTCTTAACACTAGATTCCCTCTGTCTACCCTGCTATATGCGGTATACAGCGTGAAGCTATGTATGTATGTATGTTAACAAGACAAAGCAAATAGGAAACGTCTTGTGAACTGAGACACAGATGTAGTCTCTGAAATCGCCAGAGAGTGGAGAGCGGAGTAACTTATCAGGACTGATGTCTCAATATTGAATCGTTATAAATATAGGTCTAGGTAGGTTTAACTGTTTTTAACACTTACTTTTTTACTAGTCTAGTAGTTGTATATCTTACTGATATTTTAGGGACTTGAGAACATATATGAATATGTTCTAAGCGATGACGCTTCAAGTCTGTTTTAAGATGAAACAAGCAATTTTTTATTATAAAAAAATACATATTTACAAAGAAAAGAAGCTTTAATAGTAATAAAAAAAATGATAAATAAATTACCAATAAATCGTTCTGAGTTCTAGGTCGTATGAAGTAAGAAATATGTGAAAGGAAAAATACAGTTATATTTCATATGAATTATATTATAAATAATAATTTTCAACTAAAACTACACTTCAGCGATTATCCCAACGGTATCTAGCTCAACAATATCATTAAGCCAAGTTAAGAACAAATAGAAGACACCAACTAACTTATCAGATCTTAATTCTCAACGAACAACGAGAAGACAATGGTCTGCCACCTCTAAGGCAGAAATAAAACTAAATAACTGAGACATAAACTAAGAAGTCCGGAAAACTTTGGGATTCCCTATTGTAGTGACAAAAACTGCTGTTTTTGTATGTGTTGAAGTGAATTGTATGTATAAATATAAAGTTTATATAATTAAGATTTTAACAGAAAAGGAACTGACTTCATAGAAAAAGCCCTAAAAAGTATAATTATTACGAATAACTCAAAAACTGCTGGTAAAATCTTAGCTATCAAATAAAATACAATTATCAAAATTGGTTCACCTCTACAAAGTTACGCACTAATACACATAAAAGAAGAGTGATGATAACCTCGTCCTTTTTAGAAGTCGGTAAAAATGTATAATGACTATGCTAACGCTAATAATATGAAAATTTAACTAGAGTCCATTTAAAAAAATTTTGCCGATATATAATATCAATCAACATATACAATATCAACCAAATCTTGGTCCATTTGACCAGATCTTGGTCGATATTATAATATTTCTTGGATATAAACTGATATAGTCGTAAGCCGTTATGAACCTTGTTACTATAATAACTATATATTTTATGTAAATATCTACCTATATATAGATTTTTTTTTAACTTCATGCTGTAACCAGAGAACCTAGAGTTAAGACAATCCATTCTCTTTCAATAATTCCGTTCCCCACTTTCCACCGAATTGAGGCATTGCGTTTTGAGCGGCGGAACTCAACGCCGCGCTTTGCTTTGTTACCAAGCCCAAGAAATGGAAATACTAAATTTTACGTTTCCTGGAGTGGGAATCGAACCCACAACCTGTCGTGTTTACAGTCGCACGCTTGTGCTTCTGCGCCACGACAGTCGTTCTACCTATATTATACCTTCTAATTAAACAAAGTATTTTTTTTGTAACAAATCCATTCTTTTTTCAGAAGTCGATTTGAAACATGGAGTGATTTCCGAAAATTCTAAAAACTAGTGAATATTTTATTTATTCCCTAAAGTAAATCATTAATAAATAATATAATTGTAATAATCATGCTAGAAAATTGAAATCTACGAGCAAAATTAAGGTAAAACCAGAACCTCAACACTTATAACGATTCCAGTTTTATAATTTAGCCTCAGACTTAACAAGTAGAAGTCTAATTATCTCGCTGCCTGACGTTTGTTTTATTCCTGGACTTGCGAACTTGATTTATTACAATGAAAAACTTTATAAGAATTTATATTACGCTTCATAATATCAATCGCAGTGGGATTACGTTTGTAATCGCGATTATTGTAGGTTCAATACCCTCTTGGTGTAATAATTATATTTCAATTATCTTCGCCTCTTTAATAAAACACGGCGTTGAGTTCTGTCACTATATAATGTCTTCAATTTGAGCGGAAAGCGGAGTGTGGGTTTGAATACTAGTCTATTCTAGCTAGCTTGTATGAATAATGATAATCATTGTTGATATTTCTCTATATAGAAGTGTGGAGATAATCATAAAAGTCGAAAAGATAAAGATGTTATAGAATACTTGAGTGCGGCGTTGAGTTCCGCCACTCAGGACGCTATGCCTCAATTCGACGGAAAGTGGGGAACAGAGTGTCCTAACACTAGGTTCCCTCTGCCTACCCTGCTATATGCGGCATAGCATGACGCTATGTACGTATGTATGAATACTTGAGTGGCGATCTCAATGCTATAATATAACTATTTGTGTGAAAGCAAATTAATAATATGTCAGTATAAAGATACATACACATAGTAACCAAAATTTTGTTCTAAACTTACTAAATAGCCTAAAAGAAATGCCTTTACCGTCGAATATCTAAATACTTATTTTTTGTAAAGAAAAAAACAACCTTAAAATTTACTCAAGACTGATTATAGTATATTTTCTTAAAGAATACAACTATAAGTAAAAGCACTTACCTATTAAGATGTAAAAGTTATTTATATTGAAATATTAAATAAGATATATATTTTACGCGACGATGTCCTGACATAATGATTGATTATAGAACATGCTTGACTGACGACTGTTTATTGAGCCATTTTGCAATACATTAGGGATACGAATAATTTAGATGTATACGCATATATGTTTACCATACATTTATGTAATAAATATATTATGCATATATTTTTATTGATTTTATTTTTATCATCAAGAATATGACCGAGTGGGCTGAGAGAGTTTATTGCTAAAACACCCTGTTCTCCTCAAATTTCGAAAGTGGCAGAATTTAGGCCTGTCGTGGCGCAGAGGCACAAGCGTGCTACTGAAAATGCGACAGGTTGTGGGTTCGAGTTCCACTCCAGGAAATATAAAATTTTCATTTCCTGGGTTTGTTAACAAGGCAAAGCGCGGCGTTGATTTCCGCAACTCAGCCCGCAATTATTCTCAGGTTCCCTCTGCCTACTCTGCTATATGCGGGATACAGCGTGAAGCTGAAAAAAATATTTAGGTGGTACTTACTATGCTTTGTTTTGTAAGTATGAAAATGAAACAAATTTTAGCACAATAATTCCCCCAATAACACTATTGTCTAAAAATAATGTATTTGAGGTTTGGATTTCATCTTGGAAGGCATCCGCCACTGCATATTAGATAATCACAATATTCTTATAATAAAAACGTCATATGTAGTCGTAATAGCTAACACGACAACTCTGTCAATGATTTTTAGAATAGCTTTTATCCTCACTGATCTATCACATTATGAATATATTATTCTACATTACTCAAATTTTAAAGTCAAAAACTCTGGTGAAATTGAACAATGGTGTGCAACATTGCACGTGGCAATGCACTGTATATAGGAAGAAAGAACCTCACATCAAAATTCATCGTTCTCTGCTTTCCACTAAAAATTAAGACGTTACTTACTGAGTGACCCAATTCAACGTCTGACCTTTTTTACCAGAGTGGATAAATGGAAATAATTTAAATACAATCATTATTTCCCTAAACTGATATTGAACTCACACTACACTGCGCCACGATGAGAGGAAAAATAATATTATAAACCAAAATCCTTACAATTCACTTCAATAACTATAACTTTACTCACAAATACTATATTAATTGGCCACTACCTAATTCTAGCTATAATCAGTAAAGCCAGTCTAGATTTAATATTAATTTAATAGCAGTAACTTTGACATGGCTTCAAATGTCATTAACATGTACTGTATCAATAGAATAGAATACACACGAATAGAAATTAATTAGCGGCGTACGTATCGTTGGTTGAATAATTGAATGCTCATCTAGGTATCGGTTTATCTGATATAGATTATTACAATTATGCTATTACACTCTATTCTATATAGACCTACTTATATATCAATTTGGTTAGGTAGTTATTAAATATAAAATAATATAAGGGTCATTTAGCCCGTATCTACCCTTTTTTTAGTAATGTTATTTGTCTTTCAAACTAATTTCCAAAAATAAAAATTTTGACACAAATGTAAACCGGCTTCAAATAAAATGAACTAATAGATAAAATTATTACGAATAACTCAAAAACTACTTTACGTATGTTAACAAAATTTAAACGGGACCAGGCATGTCAGTAGCACTAGCTACTGGTATATTTACTAGCGTATATTTTTTAATTGATTTTCAAATAGGAGCTGAATTTGACTGTTTTTTTATGTGTGTTACCGCATTTCTTTTGACTATTTGAACTAATTTTAACGGTTATATTCGGCATATCATAATAAAAATAATCACCAATATTGATTTACCGAAAAAGTTGTGTGATTCGGCGGAAAGGGGGGAACGGAGTGTCTTAACACTAGGTTCTCAGGTTCCCTCTGTCTACCCTGCTATGTGCAGGATACTGCGCGAAGCTAAAAAAATAAAACAAAAAGTTGTGTGGTAACACACATAAAAAAGAGTCGAATTGAAAATCACCAAATCCTTTTTTTGATACATACATACATACATAGCAGAAACATAGTGTTAAGACACTCCGTCCCCGACTTTCCGCCAAATTGTGGCATTGCGTGCTGAGTGGCGGAACTCAACGTCACGTTTTGTTTGTTACCAAGCCCACGAAAACTTAAATTTCCTGAAGTGAGAATCGAACCCACAACTTGTCGCTTTTACAGTCGCACGCTTGTGCCTCTGCGCCACGACAGGTGTTAAAAATAGCTACATGTATACTCTCATACAAACATAAATGACGAATCTGCTCCCATTGAATCAGTAATTTATTAATAATAATATTATATTACGATAAGAGCCAATTGATATGACATACCTTTGATGATTAATTATCTCAACATTACTATACATTACATTTCTGTTAAAGAGACCAATTAAGGCTATATAACTAGTGGTTAATCCCGCCTTTGTTTGTGAGTTTTATATATTTTTTGTTTGTTCAGCTTCACGCTTTATTTGATATAACACTGAGAACATAGTGTTGAGATACTCCGTTGATAAATTTTCGTACGCAATCAAGATATTGTGTGTCGAGTGGCGAAACTCAACGGTGCGCTATTACTTACCAAAGAAGGGAAATTAATTTAAAAACAATCATGTCCCCGAGCGGGGATTGAATATGCAACAGACTGCGGTTACAGTCAGACACTGTCCCACTGCGCCATAATGTTTTCAAATTTAAAATATACAGTTTTATGCTTATATATTTAAAAAAAAAAAAAACAAAATAGAATTGAGAACCTCTATCTTTTTTGAAATCTGTTAAAAAAGTAAAAGTTCGTAATTTAGTGGTAGTCCTAGTGGTCCCAGGGCTAGTTGTCTAAGTGAGGTTAGAACTAAAAATTACTTGTAAGAAAAAACGAGGAATAAGATATTGTATGGTATGTATATTAATTGAAAAAAAAAGAATTTCTTCTTTTCGCCAAGTGCCTACTTACTATGCTATGCGAGAAAATTTTATGATTATGAGCATATCTTCGATATACATTTTATTTAAAAAAAAATCAATGTCAACGATTTCCTAAGTTGAACTGAACCTACAATCTACATGAATAATCAAAGTCACCGACTACTTTACCTACATATAAATTAAACAAAACAATATTTGAGTACATCAAAACTAAAATACTCGAAATAACGGCATACGATCTCGTTTTATAACTGCGAGCAAATTAGCAACTCCGGTCCAATCAACAGCGAGTTTTCGGTCAGCAACCGGTAACAAGGAAAGTTGGGATGTTGCTTTGATGGCAATGTTTTACTTTTACATAATAACTTGTTTTTTTAGTAATATATTAAATATATAAACATATATAAAAATATCACATCAATATAAACTCTGGTAACAAGGCAAAGTGTGGCGTTGATTTCCGCCACAACACATAGTGTCTTAACACTAAGTTTTCTGATTCCCTCTGCGTACCCTGCTATGTGAGGGATATAGCGTAAAGCCATAAAAATAAATATAAAAATATATTTTTATGTATATGTATATATGTATTTACGCGGCGTTGAGTTCCGCACGCAATGCCTAAATTCAGCGAAAAGTGGGGAACGGAGTGTCTTAACACAAGGTTCCCTCTGCCTATCCTGCTACATGCAAGATACAGTGTGAAGCTATGTATGTATCTATTTTTATTTAAAGTATGAATAAATAAAAAATCACCCTTCGCACTCGAGGACTCTACTGCTACAGCCTGCTACGGCGAAAATATTTGAAAGTAGTTATTTCTGATGTAAAAGCAAAATCAACTAAGACATATAATTGTTATTGTCACAATCAATCAGATTTCCCCTACCTCCTGCATATTGATATCATCAATCAATTGTAAAAAAACAATATAAGAAAAGACTAGTTTTTTCATATGAAATCATGACATATCTCACATTTTCTATAATCTATCATATTTTAACTAATTTCAATTATAGTATGCATATTATTGCTTGATGTACTTCTAAATACGGAACACAAAATGTTTTTTAGTCACTAACGTCTATGCCTGTCAGGTCGCTTTTGTCATGTCACGAGTCCTATTCAATTGGTCTTCAGGTCTCCGTTAGTGCTTGTAAAATTGAAATATTGACTACAGTTAAGGTAACTGAATTAGATATTAAAAATATATTATTATGAAACTAAAAATATATATTCTTTTTTTCGTTAAAATGTATCTTTTTTATGTTTGTTTAGGATCCATATGTATTTAATTATTAAAAAAACTATAATATCACACATATAAGATAACAAAAGAAATTTAGATATGTATAAAAATTTGATTGTCCAGTCATTGTAGATTGTCAAACAACAAAAATAAGTTAAGTTAGTTTGATAAAAACCTATAGCTTAAATGGCTATAGGCCATCTGCAAATATTTCAAATATTTCATAGAAACCCGCAGCTGGTTCAAATCCTGATACGTTCAAATTTTTATGTATGTAAAATATTTTTACACAGCTAGCTGATAAAAGAAAATTATTAACAAATTGTTTTTCTCACGAATACTTCATGTATTCATGAATGAAATTAAGAACCTTAATGTAGCGCAGTCAGAGAGAATGACTACCCTTTTCTCTGACTACCCTGCTAGTGATAAAGCAAAAGTACGTCTATAAAAATAGTTACACATTTTTTTAAAATATCTAGTAGTTCATATGTATATTTCAGGTATCAAATGAAGTAATCGTTGGATATTTACTTTGTCTATTAACCACTCACCAGACAATATCTCGAATTCATGCAGAAAGTAGAGAACAAAATATCACTAGTTTTTTTCTGACTGCCCTGCTATATAAATATAAATCGTGAAACTGAATAAAAACTTTCATTACACCATTATAATTCTTACTTCAACAAAAACTATTGAAATACTAAAATAAAATAATATATATTATTTTAAATTTTATTTCTAAGGTTGAATACACCAACATTAATAAGAAAACACCAATACAGCTCCGATATAGCAGTTCGGGGCCATTGTTACAGAGTTTTGACTTAAATTTAACCTGCATCCATTTTGCATACTTCCTTTACCTGGATACGGCTTTGTTTCGTAGAATACGTCTATATATTGGTATTGGCAGCGTTCGACTTTTACAATCACACGAAAACTGCTGGACCTCAGTTTGTTAAATAAGATAGCAGCTTCACGCATTATCCATAGCAGGGTAAAATATATTTAGAAAACATATAAAAATTTTAATGCTCGAACCCGCGCCTCTTGGCAACTCTGACCACTAAGCCATGAGTTTTACATCCGGCTGCGTCGAAATTCTTTTACGCTTGGTACAACTTATTTATGTTGTTAGCATCTCTGTAGAGAATTTCGACGGTTTCGGTTCGAGTCCCGCTGCGTTCAAATTTTTATACGTTTTCTAAATATGTTTTTGGTTTCCTAAATGTGGGGCATAGCAGGGTAGTTAGAGAGAACCTAGTGTTGAGATACTCCGTCTACTTTCCAAACAATTTCAAGACATTGTGTCTAAAGTGATAGAGCGGAGAAATCAAAATATATTTTAAATTTTCCTCATTCACTTTTCACAATTCCCTTGAGTGGGAATCGAAACCACCCAATCGCATTTACAGTAAATTATATAAAGAACGGCTATCGTTGCGCAGAGGCAATTGGTTAATTTCGCAGGGTAGGCACAGGACCTGACCTGACCTGAGAACCTAGTGTTAAGACACTCCATTCCCCACTTTCCGCCGAATTGAGGCATTGCGTGCTGAGTGGCGGAACTCAACGCCGCGCTTTGTCTTGTTACCGAACCCAGGAAAAGAAAATACTAAACTTTTACATTTCCTGGAGTGGGAATCTAACCCACAACCTGTCGCGTTTACAGTCGCACGCTTATGCCTCTGCGCCACGACAGGTGTTACTACTAATTCCTTTATATATCTGATATCTGAATAAAATAAAAAAATAACAAGCTATAACAAACTACTATGTTAACGTAAAATACGTGTCATCAAAGCAACATCCCAACTTTCCTTGTTACCGGTTGCTGACCGAAAACTCGCTGTTGATTGGACCGGAGTTGCTAATTTGCTCGCAGTTATAAAACGAGATCGTATGCCGTTATTTTGAGTGTTTTAGTTTTGATGTACTCAAATATTGTTTTATTTAATTGATATGTAGGTAAAGTAGCTGGTAACTATAACTACTAAATGAAGATATGAGTTCGATTTTGACCTAAGAAAGGTACTTATTTCGAATAAAGTTTAACTGATATAAAACTGTATCCTGCGACTTCGATTGCATGGATTAAAGAACCTAAAATATATTTTTTCAATTATTAAACAATATTTAGTATTTTGATTTTCTCACTCTGGTACCAAGGCACAACGCGGCGTTGAGTTACGTTACTCAGCTACGCAATCAGTCGAAAAGTGGCGAACGGAAGTGTTAAAAGAGAACGAAGTGTCTAAACACTAGGTCCACTGGTTCCCTCTGCCTATGCTACTATGTGCGAGATACAGCGTGAAGCTAAGAAAAAAACATTTTTCGTCGTCTCTCACTCTCACACTCTCTTAGAAGTTTTCATGACGAATTTCAGCTATCTATAATTTCTACACTTCTACACCCAGTACTACTTTTGTCTGTTGGCATTCTTGGCATTTACCCCGGCTAGCCAGGGTCTACCTTCCTACTCAATCTACTCCACTTTGCACGATCCTTAAAATCTCGAGTGGTTAGTCCATTGGCTCTCATGTCCTGCGTCACGACGTCCAGCCATCGCCTTTTTGGGCGTCGGCATATTTTTTCGACATAGTATTCAGAACGGTGCTCAATGTAGCCGTACTCGAGCGATGCTCTTGGAGCGTATCAGCTACGTCACGTTAACAATGCATTATAGAAAATCCAGATTAAATTCCCACTTAGTTCTCTATCATATAAAAAAAGAATCATCAAAATTTGTTCACCCAGAAAAATATTGCAACATACACAAAAACAATAATACTAAGAATTTCCTTTTTTTGGAAATCGGTGAAAAACTTACTAGATTTCTCATATATGCTATATTTAACATAACATTTTTTCACTAGAAATTGAAAACAGTCTTACTTCTCAGTAGTACTAATAACAAAGATTATTTACCGGGAATTTATGTCGGCAAGGAGGTTATCTATTGCAGCCTGGCGGCAATTTATACATCCGTACCCAGCCCTGGTGGTTTGAATTCGATATCCGCAGGTATAAATATACATACGCCTATAAATTCGGAAGAACCTTGGATATTTAGTTATAGTTAGTTGATTGAACGATGAGCGTGGGTTCGAATTTTAGGTAAGTTTTACGTATGTACTGAAAAAACGGACATTTTAGGTTGGGTTTATAGAACTTTATTATCGGCTAAGACAATTGTCACTTATGCGATAACATTTTTAGGGTAACTAACAATTTTTAAGTATGAGTACTATTTAAATAATGAATATTTTTCTTATGATACAAAATAAAGCCATAGTAGCGTAGTAAAAGAAAGTATGACTGTTAAAAGCCAATTTGTTGTGGATTCGATGCCAACTCTGCTCTGGTTTCTGGTCCAAGGCAATGCGCGGCATTGAGCTCAACACGCGATATCTCAATTTCAAGAAAAAACCGGAGGACGGGGAGTGACTTCTTGACATTTGATTTTCTCTGATTCCCCTGATATGCCGAAAAAGGCGTGAAATACTCCGAGGGAATCTATCTACGTTGTAACACCATCAAGGCACAGTCGGTACGTACTATATTGAGCGAGATACGTATCGGTTCAAATTTCAGGTATCCAGTAGAATTACCATTCTGAATTTTTTTGTTAACTAACGATTCTAAACTTTTTATAAATAAAACTTACTTTTTATATTACTAACATTGGAACATTTCCAAGATATAGCTAGTGAAATAGAAGTACGGCAGACAGTGGAAAACGGAGTGTCTTAACACTTGTTTCTCTCTGCCTATCCTACTATACGAAAAGTACCTAGCTTAACAAAAACCCCGAACGGGATTCGAACCCACAACCATAATTAGAACTGAGCTACAAGGCCTTTTATTTCTTATTTATAATTGTTAACAACGTAGACATGATAAATCGTCATCATGTGAACGACACTTTGAATAACTTAAGACAATTTAATACATTAGCGTATGCTTGGAAACAAATTTAGGACAAATTAATAAGTAAAGTGAATTACTTATGATACTGATAAATGATTGTGGGTATTTGTTTTGTTGAATTTAGGAATTGTTTGAATAATTCTATTAGCATATTTTGATATTAAATTTTGGAAAGATTAATTATTGTATGGATTATTTTAGATGTAATACCTACTGTATTAATATATTACACATACATTCCCTATTAATACATACATACATACATAGCTTCACGCTGTATCCCGCGTATAGCAGGGTAGGCAGAGGGAACCTAGTGTTAAGACACTCCGTTTCCCACTTTCCGGCGAATTAAGGTATTGCGTGTTGAGTGGCGGAAAACAGAGCCGCGTTTTGACTTGTTACCACTTGTTACACACCCAGGAAAATGAAAATACTGAACTTACATTTCCTGGAGTGGGAATCGAACCCACAACCTGTCGCGTTTACGGTCGCACGACACGTCTCTGCGCCACGACAGGCGTTATTCTTCTCTACGTATTTTAAAAAATATATAAAGAAAGTCACAAAACTAATACTATACCTAACATTAATCTAATTCACCGCGGTGGGACAAAATTTCATTTGCCAAATGTGTCATCAACCTTTGCTTTTCGCTCTCTCATCGAATTAGTTACATTTAATTTAATAAAAGAATGATATTAGTTGCGCTTTCCTTGAAAACTTCTTGTGAAAATGTATGTTTTTAATCTAAGAAGTGGTATATTTTTTTTATTTTAGGTTCACGCTGTATACCGCAAATAGGGTATGTAGAGGTATGTATAGGGTAGGTAGAGGGAACCTGAGAAGCTAGTGTTAAGACACTCCATTCTCATAAGATTTCTGTTTCCCACTTTCCGTCGGATAGAGGAAATGCGTGATGAGTGGCGAAATTCAACGCCGGGCTTTGCTTTGTTACCAGAGCCAGTTAATAATCTTAGACGTGGTATAAATATATAATTTAAATATAATACAGTGGATTAATAGATTTAGCTTCACGCTAAATCTTCTGAATATTTCACTCTCTATTTTTCGGTCGAAATCGAAAGTTTAAGTGCTATATGGTGGTGGAAGCTAATATATAAACATACTTGCGCAGTGGAACAGCTTCAGACTGTATAGGTAGCGGAACCAATAAGGTTCAACTCCCACTCATGGGAATGATCATTTTCTCCTTATTTATTAAAATTTTATTTAAATTATTTTCATTTAACGCCTGTCGTGGCGCAGAGGCATAAGCGTGCGACTGTAAACGCGACAGGTTGTGGGTTCGATTCCCACTCCAGGAAATGGAATTTTATTTTCTGGGTTTGTTAGCAAGTCAAAACGTGGCATTGAGTTCCGTCACTCAGGACGCCATGCCTCAATTCGGCGGAAAGTGGGGAATGAAGTGTCTTAACACTAGGTTCCTTCTGCCTCTCTTTGGTAAGAATGGAGTGGAGTTAAATTCCGTTACCTAAAACTTAATGTCTTCATTTCGAGCTAAAACTGGTGAACGGAGTGTTTCAACACTATTATCTCTCTGCCAAGCTAAAAAAACATAAAAACAGACAAACAAAACAAAATATAAGTTTACTTAAGTCCCCAATGTTTACAGAAGCGTGTATAAAACTTGGCTTGCCGTACTTTTGTCACCTCTAGTACTAAGTTGTAGTAGGAAGTTCCCTTTGAACAGCAAGACCAGTAATTACATTTGCTTTGTACTAACTTTGGATTATAGTGAAACGTGCTTTGCTTGTTATTTATACTTTATTTGTTGTTATCACTAGAAAGTGTTAAGAAATTGACCTGAGTTACAGTAGATCTTCTTTTAAATTACTTAAGCCCTATCGTGGCGCAGAGGCACAACTACAATTATAAACGCACCAGATTATGGGTTCGATTCTCACTCCAACAAATGATTTATATTTTCATTTCCTCGTTTTGATAATAAGCTCCGCCACTCAGTAGGCAAGCCTCTATTTGGCGGAAAGTGGGAACGGAAAGCTTAAAGAACGGATTGTCTCACACTAGGTTCCCTCTGCCTATCCTGCTATGTGCGGAATACAACGTGAAGCTAAAAAAATATTTTGATGTTATAAAAAAGCATCTTCATGCCTTATTCCGTATAACAAACTAATCGGAGTACTTACCTCCCGAATTTAAACCTTGCATGCTAAGTGACGGAAATCAATCAAGCGCAACGCTTTGTTTTACCGGGAAAAATGAAAATGGTGTAAATATAATTATTTCCCCGAGTGGAAATCGATCTCACAATCGCATACATTTACACAGACACTGTCCCACTGTGCCACGATGGCCTCTATATCTAAAACACATTTTTTATAGCTTCACGCTGTATCACGTAGAAGGTAGGCAGAGGGAACCTAGTGTTAAGACACTCCGTTCTCTTTCAACTTTTTCATTCCCCATTTCCGTCGGATTGAGGCATATACCTTATAAACCATTATATAACTAAATGTAGGGATGATTGAAATAACGAATACGAATAAAAATTTATGTAAGGAAATAACATTATACTACGATAAGCTATTACTGAAACTAATACCATAGGATGGAAAAAAAAGGTAACTCGCAATAAATTCAATTCAAAACTGACAAGCGAGAATTTCTATAGACAGATTTGTGGGAGGATAAGTAATAAGATTCCTTTTATGTTATAAGTATATTTGACTATTAGGGTTAATTAATTATTAATATAATTTTATATAAAGAACAACGCCTGTCGTGGCGCAGAGGCTCAAGCGTGCGACTGTAAAACGCGACAGGTTGTGGGTTCGATAGCCACTCCAGGAAATTTAAAATTTAGTATTTTCATTTCTTGGGTTTGGTAACGAGGTAAAGCGCGGCGTTGAGTTCCGCCACTCAACACGCAATGCCTCAATTCGGCGGAAAGTGGGGAACGGAATTGTTGAAAGAGAATGGAGTGTCTTAACACTAGGTTCCCTGGTTCCCTCTGCCTACCCTGCTATATGCGGGTTACAGCGTGAAGTTAAAAAAAAAATAAAGAACTTACTGTAGAGACACTGTAATCAACGTAATGAAATTTTCTAGTCTATTTTTATCAAGACTTGCTTCATGCTGTATCCCAAACATAGCAGGGTAAACAGAGGGAACGGGATCAATTTGGTAAACAAAATATAAACAATATAAAATATAGAACAAATATCAAATTAAACATAATATACATTATATAATATTTTTTCATTAATTTAGCTTCACGCTGTATCCCTAGTGTTAAAACACTTTATTCTCACAAGATTTCCGTTCCTCACTTACCGAATTAAGGCATTGGGTGCTGAAAAGCGTAACTCAACGCCGCGTTTTGCCTTATTATCATATATATAAACATAATCACCATTTACAATATACAATTTAATATATGTAATAGTGGTGTGATAGCATAAATTACAATCGTCAATATGAATGCTAATACCGTGTAGCGCTGTTAACATGCTGTTCCGCTAATTTAAATATTTTAATTACCCAAAATCGAATGTTTACACCATACGTAATGTTTGCTCATGTTTTGTTTGATTGGTATATATTTAAGCTAGCGCTTATTATTTTTTAGTTTGAAAAATTGTGTTTTTAAACTGTGTACTTATGGTAGAATAACTGTATGTATTTTAGTTTCAATCTTTTTTAGTCTTACGTTTTTTTCTGTATGTAGCAGGTTAGGCAGAAAAAACTTTATGTTAAAGCATTAAAGTATACGGAAACTGAAGTGTTAAAAGAGAACGGAGTGTCTTAACACTAGGTTACATATAACCTTTAGGGAACCATAGTTCCCTTTGCCTATCCTGCTATGTGCTGGATATAAAAAAATGTTAAGGCATTCCGCTTTTCACAATATAAGACATTGCGTGTTTAATGTTGGACCTCAACGCCGTTCTTTGTATTACCATAGTCATGAATGAATGATCGATAATTTAAATTAAAATCAATTATTATTAATAGGGCATGTATAAAGAGGTTAAAGAAGGTGGACGAGGCGAAAGAGGTATGCAGGGACCGTAGCGTTTGGTGCTCCGTTCTCTCTGTCTACCCCGCTAAAGATAAATCGTGAAGCTAAGCAAGTATAATATCAATAATTTTCGGAATAATCTTCTTATTTTTAAAACTTATTTTCGCTTCAATTGTTCTTAAGTTTAAAATTTATCTTCAAGGGCTATTGATTGTCGAATTTTGTATACTCATGGAAATTATATTTATAAGTAATATAATAATATTACAACTCAGTAATTTATCTTGAATAAAATATATTTAAATGTTTATTGTTACTATATTATTTAAACAGACAAAGTTTGGACAGATCAATAGTATATTTTCAGATAAAACGTAAGTTAAAACTATTAAACAATATTAAAATTATTTTTATTTCCCCGCTCTGCTTGTATATTTGCCTTCAAAGCGCGGTGCAACTAAGCGGAAACCGAATGGAAAAGATAGAATGGGACTTCTATTCTACCTTGATGCTTCTCTCTGACTTCACTGCTGTACAAAAAACGTGAAACTAAATAGAACGATGTAGTCAAATATTCAATGCAGAGAAATAACAGAAATAAAGAAAACAAAAGAGAACAGAAATAAATCCCCCTTAATATTATTTAATATTTTCATTTACTTGCTCTAGTAACAAGGGAAACCGCGGCGTTGAGTTACGCTACTCAGCACGCAATGCCTCTATTCGAAAAGTGGGAAACGGAAGTGTTAAAATACAACGGTGTGTCTTAACACTAGGTTCTCTGGTTCCCTCTGCCTACCCTGCTATATGCAGGAGACTTATATATTATATAACTACGTCTGAGCTGTAATCAAGTAGTTACGATTCGTTAAAAATAAAAAGATTATATGGATTTCTTTGTGAAAAACACTATGATAAAGGAAAATATAATGAGGATATCTCGTTCAGAGTAGCTAATAAATAGGTAAGTTCAAAGAAAATTCATAATACCGACTTATCATGAAACTCAAATATTCAGTACTCGGTGCCCCACTTCTTATTGGGTTAGATCACGGAAGAGGCGAATATTATAATTTGTATTGAAGAAAATATTTTTTAGATGTATATTAACTGTAAGTATGTTATTATTATTGTTTTTAGCTTCACGCTGTATCCCGTACATAGCAGGGTAGAGGGAACTCGAGAATCTAGTGTTAAAACACTCCGTTCTCTTAAGATTGCCGTTTCCCATTTATTAATTTGAATATTCAATACTTATCTTCATAGTATTATTAAAGTACACAATATGTTTGTAAATTGTAGCCTATATATGATTTTGGTGTATATATAAGGTATATTACTTTAAAATTTCGTCCAAAAAGGGTTCAGTAGTTTTAGCGTGAATGTTTAACAAGTATCTTTATTATTAGCAAGGTATCTATATTTATTCATCCTTAAATTTTCAAATTCATAATATATAGTAGAATAAGAATTCTCCTTACTGGAATTTACATCACCATTTTTTCAGTCCGACATCTTAACTAAATAAAGAATATTAATAGACACCTATTATGAAAAATAACAAATGAAGAAAATCAATGAACACCATCGTGGTGCAGTGGAACGTCTAACTGTAAATGAAATTGTTTATGGGTTCAGTTTCTACTCGGGATGATGATATTCAAATACTTGTTGGTTTTCGGCTCTGGAAAGAAGCGCGGGGTTGAGTTCCGCCACACAACACGCAATACCTCGAATTTGAAAAAAAATACAAACTAAACTAAAGTCTAAATTCTTCCTATCCACCAGGCTGTAAGGGAAAAATCTCAAACTGCAAAAAAAAATTGAATTCCCCATACATTTCCGCTCAATCGTCCGCGTCTTCTCTCACACAAACCACCTACTTAGGCTTTAAGCCTCTTTACTAGCTCTCGCATTCACAATTCGCAAGGTTGTTTGCGTCGCTATTATTCGATGTTTGCTGTTACTTTTGTCAAAATACACTATGTTAGTACTCGTATGCACCGGGCGAAAGCTTTTTGCCGGTTTTCACGTGGACCCCTTTTAAATATGTTGACTGTGACTTTTATGATAATCCTCTAATCTTTGATGTTTGTGTTTGTCTACTCCAGGAAATGGTTTTTTTTTCATTTCCTGGGTTTGGTAACAAAGCAATGCACGGCGTTGATTTCCGCCACTCATGCCACAATTCAGCGGAAAGTGGGGAACGGAGTGTCTTAACATTAGGTTCCCTCAGCCTACCCTGCTATATGCGGGATACAGCGTGAAGCTATGTATGTATGTAAATATGTATTTTGTGTTTGTTATATTTTTCTGGTTATGTTTATATAGTTTGATTTAGTATACCAAGATTTATTATAAAATTCATGCGGTAAGAGTAACTAGTATATTTTGTTTTAATTATTTAGCTTCATGTATCCCGTATATAGCAGGGTAGGCAGAGGGAACGTGAGAACCTAGTGTTAAGGCACTCCGTTCCCCACTTTTCGCCGCATTGAGGTATTGCGTGTTAAGTGGAGGAACTGAACGCCGCGCTTTGCCTTATTACTAAAGCCAGGAAATGAAAATACTAATTTTCTACATTTCCTGGAGTGGGAATCGAATCCACAACCTGTCGCGTTTTCAGACGCACGCTTGTGTCTTTTCTTTTCTTTCATTCTCTTAACGACTATGTGAGACAAATCTGAATGTATTTTATATTTTACGGGGTTTCACGTTTTTAGCTTTTTGCTGGTTTTCACGTGGTTGGTTTTGAGTACTTTGACTATGTCTTTTAGGATAAGAACTAGATGGAAATTATGGAATGTAGTGTCTTAACACTAAGTTCTCAATGCCTACCTTTTTAGCTTTTTTTCTACCACCTTTTGTGAAATTCGTGAACCTAATTAATATAGTGGAATTAGAATACATAGTAGAAAGAAAAATCAATATATAATTATTTAAGCAAATTTATTATTCAATCACTTGAAATAAACATAAATTCTATTAAAGATAAAAGAGAAAATAATTTTTCATAAACTATATAACTAAGAATAATGATGATGAATTGTTAATTAAAAAAATAAAAATTTTACCAAAAGAAAAACACATTTGAAATAAAATCATTATAAAGTGACATAATTACGAATAACTCAAAAACTACTGATCAGTTCTTAACTAAATTTAAATAGAACTACATCAGGAGCACTAACTATCATATAAAATATGATTCATCAAAATTGGCTCACGCAATAAAAAGTGATGTAACATACATAAAACAAATACAGTCGACTTCAGAACCTCCTTTTTCTTAAGTCGGTTAGTAATAGATTGGTTCGTAATTCGTTTTAAAGTAATTTCTCGTTATCCTAGTCGTCCTGGCAAGAATATCGAGTTTATTCTATGAAAATATTGTATTATCGGATACTAAACACGTGAGCACATTTAAGATCAAATTGAAAGAAAAAACTGGGTAATGAAATAATTAAGATCTTAACAAAAAAGAAAATGTACTTCAACATAACATGCATTAAAATTAACAATATTACGAATAACTCAAAAACTACTTGCCAGATATTAACCAAATTTAAATGCGGCCACATCTGAAGCATTGTCTATCATATAAATAATAATCAAAATTGATGCACCCAGTTTTTTTGAAATCGGTTAATAATAGAGTTGCAAAATTTTCTTACTCTGATTGATACGTATAGATAAATAACAAAAGGTCCTCATAAAAGGGCAATTTTTTATATAATTCACATTCATTTACATACAACATAACATTTTTCTTTAATAGATTTTCCTTGATATTTCCACAGCCAATTAGTTGTGTGTTCGATTCCCACTTGTGTGAATGATTATAAATAAGATAATTTCATTTCTTTACTAGTAAAAAAAAATGCGACGTTGAATTCTGCCAAGTTGTTTGTACCTACCTACCTACCTAACTTCACGCTTTATCCCTAGCGGGGTACTCAGAGAGAACGCAGCGTCAAACGCTACGGTCCCTGCGTACCTCTTTCGCCTCGTCCAAAGTTAACCTCTTCATGCATGCCCAAGTTGTTTGTAACCTACAAAAACCGATTTTGAAATAAAACGTAAGAAATGTTTTAAGAAAAATTAAATACTGTCATCTAGTGTAAAATACGGAAATATTTTTCATTCCATTCAAATATGCCTTTACAATAAGCTGCCAGGAGATGTCGCTATATGCGAAGTAGCTTAGCAAAATGCAATATAGATGGCGTACAATAATTTTTTTTTTCAATACTAGCCGACTTCAAGAAAGGATGAGGTAGGTTACCAAGTCGACTGTATTATTTATATGTATAGCTTTTTACTGGGTAAACCAATTTTAATGTTTCTTTATATGATAGCTAATGCTTTTGATCTGGTCCCATTTAAATTTATATAAGACCTGACAAGTAGTTTTTGAGATATTCGCCATTAATTATCATTATATAATAACGCCTGTCGGGCGCAGAGGCACAAGCGTGCGGCTGTAAACGTGACAGATTGTGGGTTCGATTCCCACTCTAGGAAAAGGAATTTTTCATTTCCTGGGTTTGGTAACAAGGCAAAGCGCGGCGTTGAGTTCCGCCACTCAGCACGCAATGCCGCAATTCCGTGGAAAGTGGGGAACGTAGTGTCTTAACACTAAGTTCCCTCTGCCTACCCTGCTCCATGCGGGATACAGCGTGAAGCTATGTATGTATGTATGAAATAAAACAACAATATTTAGAAGTATAAGTTATAATAAAAGTTCATATAAGTAAATTACAGCATTTAATAGATATATAAACTAGCACAGTGTTCGAAATATATAATATATGTGAGCATAGTTTTAAAGATACAAATGGCTTATACTTATAATTTGATTTTGCATCCAAAAATGATTGTGAATTTACAACGAGTCATACACCAATTCTTCCCCTTAATTGTCATATGACTCGTGTACTTAAGATGCCGTTAAAGGTTACATTTTATTAGGTATTATAAATGTTCTACTGTTAGGTATATTATCGCTTGTGCGTTTGCGATTTTCCTTGGTCTAAGCTTCTTTGGTGCGATGAAGCCTTATCTATTATGTGTAAATTTCCCCGTTTTTACACATGCTTACACTAAGGAATAGGTAACTATTTAGAAGAAACCATACGAAAAAATACTTAGGGTCGATTCACAACTCTCTCTCATAGAAATGGCTATTCTACATTCTCCGTTCGAATTAAAGCTAGAATATGAAAAATCTTAAATAGAAAGCAAGATAGTCCAACTAATCTAATACCATCGTCCTAAATCAAATCAGAACACTCCCATAGTGGGAGGTGGTCCCCGTAAACAAGTATATAGTTCTATATTACTCACTTATGTGTGACCTAATTTAACACCTAAGGCTGGGATTCACAGATCTAGCATTCTCGTAAGGGATCAAAAGAATATTCATTAGAAACAATTAGCTAATACTTAACTTTAATAATAGACTTTAAACTATCGAACTACAAAATGCCAAAAAGCGAATAATTATTGCCAAAAAAGCTAAAACTCCCCACTCATCTATTAAATCGATACTTACTATGAAAATCGTTGAATTAAGTGCTCTATACTTAATATTAAAAAAGTGTCTAATGTTTGAAACAAGAGTGATAAGACTGTTAGATAAACTGTTCATAACCTATGTACGTGTTATATTAAAACCTGATCTGCTTATATTATATAATATATGACAAACTTCACGCATTATATTTAGAGGCACTTATCACGTGGCTGAATTTACGATAATAGTGCATATTATTGCTATAACAGCATGTCTTAAACAAGCTAAGTATCGAAGTTTATCACAAATATTGTAAGCTTGGACTGAACGTCTTTCGATATATCTATATATTTAGCATTTGATCTTAAATATTGTTAAATAATTTAATTTCGTCATATTTATGGATCCGGTGCACGGATTTCGACCGTCACGGATGTAGGTCCTGGCGCTGTAGGTGACCTCAGAGTGGCAGATCTGAGGGACGTCGCAGAATGCCCGCTGCTAGCTCTCGATCCTCTACGAGAACCTAAAACACATTGTAATATATAAGCATTTGTAATTATCATTATATCCACAGTGCATGCTATGTCAAATCAAACACCTATGTCTTCGTCATGCCAAATAATATCTATTCATAATATAAGGTGACCTGTTCTAATATATCCTATATAGTAAGCAATTACTAATATTAATAATTACATAACCCGTATCTAAATATATAAGCTTAATCATAAAATATTTACATTGTGTCGTATCTCCACTGATGCTTTAGGGGCATAGAATTTCATGACATTAGTAGGTACTACAGAACAATTGTAAAAATTGATTAAGAAAATTTTACATGCGTTTTCAAAGGAATTATTACTTATTTTTGATTTAAAAATTAAAATTCTAAATTTCACATTTATTTCAAGCTAAATTTGTAAACTCCAAAGCTTTTGTTAAATTATTTCAATAAAAAAGCATATTTTTTTATTAAATGCAGGTTCAAGACATGCGTTATTTTTTTTCTTTTAATTGGAGCGTCGCAAACGAAGCAAAAATAAAATATATCCCAAATAACCTGAAGTTTTTCGGTGTAGCTGATGGCTTTGGTGAGGTCGTGCTGTTGATAGATGAAATAATGTATGAGTCACGTGACAGAGTTCAAATAGCAAAAATCATAGAAATTGTGAAGGCGAAGCGATTTGAAAATAATAAAAGACAGTGAGAAATAGATTTGAAAGAAAGAAATTTTAGAAAAACATAAGAATCCGAAGAAAAGACTATAGTAATAATTATAGTAGTTTTTATGTATCAGGTACTAAATTTTTCCTGTAAGGTCCTTTTCGCCAATGTATGTAAATCATTTTTATTGGACACCCATAATATTTGACAATAATGAAAATAAATCTACACATAAAACAAGCAAACTAATTACAACACATATTAAAAACATGGACAGAACAACACAAATAATTGGAAATCATGACCAAAAATATATTTTTTTAATTAAAAAGTTAGAGCTACCGGGGCTTGGAGAGTGTGGTCTGAGTTCTTGTTGACTGGCCTGTCTCGACGGTGGACGCATGCTCACGCGAGAGCCGCGTCGGTCCTGAAATTAAATTACAAGCAAATAATTAAACGCCTGTCGTGGCGCAAAGGCACAATGCGACTGTAACCGCGACAAGTTGTGGGTTCGATTCCCACTCCAGGAAATGTTAAAATTTTCATTTTTCTGGGCTTGATAACAAGGCAAAGCGTTAAGTTCCGCCACTCAGCACGCAATGCCTCAATTCGGCGGAAAGTGGGGAACGGAGTGTCTTAACACTAGGTTCTCTCTGCCTACCCTGCTCTATGCGGGATACAGCGTGAAGCTATGTTTGTATGTATGTGTGTTTATGTAAATAATTAAAATATGTATAGCTGAAGAGAACATACATTTTTAAATATATTATTTTCTACTAATGTTTTTCTTATCCTGTGTATTTAATACTTTAATAATGTTAAAAATGATAAGGAATTAGTATTTAGTTATTTTTTCTTTTTCCCCTTGTTAAACAAAACTGTTTTAAGCAGGTGTTTCATAATTTGACATTGATTATATTAAATGTTTCAAGGCTTTTAAATCAGATCCATAACGCCAAGTTCAAAAATATATTTCATGTACTAAAGATTGATTCGAATAAATTTCTAAATACCAAAGTTAATGAAATTTTTGCATTTTCATTGGTGTAAAATAAGAAACATAATGGCTAATAATACATATTAAATTTCTGTAAACCTACATATATTCGGGGATAATTCATGATGTTACAAATGGAATTGAAATAGTAAAATATTTTAGAAATGTATGAAAATATAAACGTAGGCAGTATTAGAAGCTATGTACATCTTTATATCATTTTTAAAAATTGGAAAGGATCTTTTACAATTTATTAGTTCATTAAAAACCTGTGAATGAAGTAGCTTGGAATCTCTTAGCAGCGACACGTTCATCAATCTTGGGTTTGGTGTGTTGAAGATGGTACGGTTCTCTCTCCAGCGCGCTCTGAAATAACAAGATTTTAAAATAAATAGCCAAAAAGAAATATGTAACTATAAGTAATAGTAATACATTTACACACAGTATAACAACAACCTCTACCATAAAAAAGAACAAAATTTGCAAAGGTATAGGTTGGCGTATAAATGATATAAATGTATTTAGTGTAGTTATTTAGTTTAGATATACGCGTTTCCGGTGTATAAGAGGGTAGACAGGAAGAATCTACTTATGAAACTTTGTTCTTCGTCCGAATTTTAGAAATTGCTTATTAAGTTGCGGAACATAATGCTTTTACTATGTTTTGTTAGTGTAATTATAATTTAAATAATATACGATGCAATGAAAAATATGCAATCATTGAAAAATATAAAGAAATGAATGTAACGAGAAGAGGTTTTTGTTATAATTATTTAATATTTTACTATTTTTGTAATCATTATAAGTTATGCATTTTAATTATTTTCCAAAAATAGAGGACGTTCAAATTGGATATATTTTTTATGTAAAAAAAGTTTTTTTATAAATTTTGATGATTTTTTATTAGATAAAAAAAAATTAAAGAATTTAAGAAAATTTAGCATCAATTAAATTTTGACTAGCAGCTTTTAAATTATTCAGAATAATTTGACTTTTTAGTAAGTTTCAATTACTACATTTTCCAAACTATATACTTTAATTGTATAAATAAACGTACCTGCTAAACAAACGCAGTACTACGCATATAATGACGAACATTAAAGCCATGCCAACCAATACACCAATCATAGCCGGGTCGAGAGTCCTCGTCGATTCTTCTACTTGTTTTACCGCTGGAATATAAAATTATAAAGCTTAGTTATTACAAATATAAATTATATTAATATTTTTGTTATATTGAAAAGTCCTTTGTATGTCCTTTGAACGCCTGTCGTGTGAGCCACAAGCGTGCGATTGTAAACTCGACAGGTTGTGGGTTCGATCACGACTCCAGGAAATGTAAAATTTAGTATTTTTATTTCTTGGGTTTGGTAACTAGGCAAAGCGCGGCGTTGAGTTCCGCCACTCAACACGCAATGCCTCAATTTGGCGGAAAGTGGGGCACGGAACTGTATTGTAAGAGAACGGAGTGTCTTAACACTAGGTTCTCAGGTTCCCTCTGCCTACCCTGCCATATGCGGGATACAGCGTGAATTTAAATTAAAATAACATACCTTTACATTCCACGCGGCCTTCATCGTTCACACCAGCAACCATTTCGTATAAACAAACGCAGCGCTCGTTCCTGCATTCTGTCTGAGGGACAACCTCCTCGCATTGTTCGTTGAAAATGCAAGTTTCGTTGATACCAGCCACTGTAATGTCAAAATTAAAATATTAGAACAGCTTCACGTTTTTTTCCGCATAACTTGGTAATCGAGAGAATACTGTCAAGACAATACTTTCTTTTTTACTTTTCTACTTCCCGCCTGAAATAGGGGCATTTTCATTGCTTAGATTACTTAATGCGTAACTTAACGCCGTCCGTTGTCTTATAAGAGCGGAGAAATTCAAATAACATAAGGTTCAGTGTGCTATGATGTCCGAAATATATTAATAAATTTAGATTTTTATAACTCCATAGTAATATTTTCACAGAATAAGCCTGTACCTGTAGAGGTATAAATGACGATAATTAATTCGATCTTCTATTGAAGAATGATTCAATTAGAATTTTAACAAGCTAAGATAAGTGACAAATCAAATCATTTCTATCCACATTTGTTATAACAATTGAGGCCATTGTTGCACAATATGCCGTCAAATTGTTATGTCATGGGTGACTGTAAACGCGATTGGTTGTGGGTTCGTTTCCCACTCGGGGAATAAATCAAAAGTAATTAAATTATTTTCGTTTCCCCCCTCTGCTAAGGCAAAGTGCGGCGTTGAGTTACGCCAAATAACAAACAAAAGTCGTGAATTTGACTAGGTTTTCTAAAAACAAATATACAATAAACGTACGTTTTATATACAATTAATTGTAAAACGTTTTA
The DNA here is from genome assembly GCA_033558755.1 of Philaethria dido. Classification (NCBI taxonomy): domain Eukaryota; kingdom Metazoa; phylum Arthropoda; class Insecta; order Lepidoptera; family Nymphalidae; genus Philaethria; species Philaethria dido. The sequence continues at coordinate 19,073 of JAKGSA010001126.1, read as the reverse complement.
TTAGCATAAAAATGCTATCTAGAGTGAATAAATAAAATTTCAACTGAAAAAGTTCAAAAACTTCATAAACGTATGTTTACCGTATTTTTATTACTTTAAAAAACATTAGTATGTTACATTCTACGAAATTAAACAAATTTACAATATTAAAATTCCAAAGAATTTTTTGAAACAACGTGAAAAACACTCTACAGTTTAATTCGCAAAAAACCACCTCTTATCGACGTATGTTGGTATTTTTAATGGACTTTCACAATAACGTACAGTTTTACAGTCACGAGAGGTCGTTACATGTTTCTTTTTTGTTTTTATTACTTGATATTAATTTAAAATACACCAGTTTTAATTTATCTTATATGTAAAATATTTGTGTTACCAAGTGACTGACAGACAATATACAACCGAAATTACTGGACGTGGAAAGCTGAAATATATGGTAAATATTCGGAACCTATCCTTTGGGAGTGTAGGGGAGTAGTAAGAGAGGATTTCCTGAAATTCCAACGAAAATGAAAAAACACCTGATGTATCGCAGAGGCAGAATGCGACAGGTTGTGGGTTCGATTCCCACTCCAGAAAATGTAAAGTTTAGTATTTTCATTTCCTGGGTTTGGTAACAAGGCAAGAACGGAGAACGGAGTGTCTTAACACTAGGTTATCAGATACCATCTGCCTACCCTGCTATATGCGCGATACAGCGTGAAGTTAAAAAAAAATGTAATATAATCTTCTGAGCTTTTTTGGTTCAGTTATCGTCACACTTGCACTATACTTAAACATAACGTTATTTCACACCTTCACGCTTTCTCCCTTATACCATGGTAGTGAGAGAGAATCTAGTGTCCAAAACACTCCGTTTTTCACTTGCCAACTAAAATCGAGACATTGTATGCTAAGTGGCGGAACTCAACGCCGCGTATTCATCAAATAATCTAAGTTTAAGAATTAATTTTTTCTTGCTGTAACAAAGCTAGGGCAGGCCAGTATTAATATAATTTGGGTCATTTATATTTAGTGCCTAACGCTAAATCGAAATAAGCAACATGGTTTTACTTTCAGAAAATATAGCTTTTACGAGTTCCTAGTTAGACTAGGAACTTTCAAAGTAATTAGTCATTTAAGACATAATAATTTTAGTCGTTCATAATAATGTGAAAAAAGTACTTTTTTTTTAACTTCACGCTGAATTCTGCACATAGCAGGGTAGCCAGAGGGAACCTGAGAACCTAGTGTTAAGACACTCCGCTCTCTTACAATAATTCCGTTCCCCACTTTCCGCCGAATTGAGTCATTGCGTGCTGAGTGGCGGAACTCAACGCGGCGCTTTGTCTTGTTACCAATCCCAGGAAATGAAAATACTAACATTTCCTGGAGTGGGAATTGAACCCACAACCTGTCGCGTTTACAGTCGCACGCTTGTGCCTCTGCGCCACGACAGGCGTTAATAGTACTAAACTATCTTTTATACTTTAACTGCTATAAAGAGTAAGTAGTAAGTGTTATTAGTCACAGTAAGTATTTTTTATAGTTATAATTGAGGGATTGATAGGACGCGCTCACAACTTGTCTCCGGACGAGCTGAGAGTACTTTCAAAGAAAATGTCTATGTCTATGATACTTAATAATTATTACAAACCATATCTTTTCTAACATTTTTACCTCTGAATCACTAAAAGAACTTAAGTTACTTACGAACATAACAATAATGGATCTTAACCGCGAAACGTATAGTGAGCCAATTTACTAATATTATTTAGTTAGAAAAAAAAAAGTTGAGAGGTGGAAAATTTTACAGCATGCAACGCGTCGTTGAGTATTTGGGCACTCAGCATGCAATGCCTCAATTCGGCGGAAAGTGGCCAACGGAAATGTTAAAAGAGAAAGAAGTGTCCTAAAACTAGGTTCTCTGATTCCCTCTGCCTACTCTGCTATGTGCGGTGTATACAGCGTGAAGCTAGAAAAAAAGAATAAGCTTCCTGATGTAGATCCATAATACGAGTACACCTAACTTATAAAATAGAAATGGGTCATTATTAAACAAAACTGCATAATGGGCATTTATTGTTATCTTATAAAAATCAAACATATCAAACATCTGGAACATCTAATGTCAACGTGAATCTTTATTTATAATGTTTTTCACCTTCACGTAGTAATACCAGAAGAATTTGGGCCCAATTTTCGAGAACAAACGCAAAACGTATGACAAGGGTCATAAAATCCACCGGAACATAGTTGCGGTCACCAGTGTTACAATTTATAAAATAAAAATTTACCTAGAATATAAAATTATATATTACAATATACATATGCTAGCTACATATTTAATAACATGTTTTATAATAATTAGCTTCAAATACTGGCATAGTAATTACCATAGTGCACTATCCATACGTTGGAGGCACGCGACGCTCTATTTCATACTTGCGTCGATCTAACAATATATATGTATATTCTACCGACTTTAAAATATGAGGTTCTTAATTCGACAGTATTTTTTATGCGTTTCAGCTTTTTTTTTAATAGATGAACAAATTTTGAAGACTAGTGCTTCTAATGTAATTTAAATTTAGTTAATATCTGACGAGTCGTTTATGAGTTATTCGTAATAAATTTACTTTTAAGTGTGTTTAATTTGAAGTCGATTTTTTTTAATTAGTTATTTTGAAAGCCAGGTATAGATACATATAAATATTATTTGAATTATATAAATATGATAACGTAGTGTCTCTAATTCAGGTGGAAAGTGGGAAACGGAGTGTCTTGACACTAGGTTCACTCTAACCACCCTACTGTGCGGAATAAAGCGTGAAGCAGTTTTTTAAATGTTATTTAAAATTATTTTGGGATACGACTTCATCATGGTACTGTTGGGATAAGGCTGGCTAACCGCGTTGGTTGATGAGACATGAATTTTAATGAAGAAATGAATAATAACATGAATTTTGATGGTAAAGGTATTATATAATATAATGTATACGTATACGGACAGACATCCACAGACATCTATCTGTAGATCAAAATAAAGGTAAAACAGTAATATCTTATATTATTATTACTAGTGTCCCCGTTGACGCGTTAATAACGCGTTGACTTTAACAATATATATGTCATTTTATATAAATATGGATGTCATACCATGGTAGTGTGTGTAGCATTTGTTTTGTTAATATACTTTTTATGCATTATTTTAAAAAAATATTAGCATTCTGCAATCCTTTTCCATATAAACTATAAGTGTGCCAAATTTCATGTTCCTTCGTTCGCGTAATTTTCGTAAAAAGGGATCCAAAATTTTTGCTACACGTATTTATACATAGATTCAAATAAAGTTATAATTAGCATTTTAGCAAAAACGAGAACTGATTTCAAATAAGATGCACTAACAACGTTGTTACGAATATCTCAAAAACTGCATATTACTAAATCAAAGTGGAACCACATCAATCTCGTAACAAATAAACATATACCAGTCGAATTGGAAGCCTTCTTCTTTTTTAGAACTAGGTTAAAGAAAAACAAGTAAAAGTCCTATACATATTATACATACATGCAGGGTAGGCAAAGGGAACCTGGTGTTAAGACACTCCGTTCCCCACTTTCCGCCGAATTGAGGCATTGCGTGCTGAGAGTTACCAAACCCAGGAAATGAAAAATTCATTTCCTGGAGTGGCAATCGAACCCACAACCTGTCGCGTTTACAGTCGCACGCTTGTGCCTCTGTGCCACGACAGGCGTTGTCTCGAATTTCGGCAAAAAGCGGTAAACGTAGTGTCTAGACCAGTGATTCTTCTATTCTTGCCGCCAAATTTTGCAAATATATGATAATGTTGATATTATTAAATAATATGTGAGTTGTAGTAAGTAAAAAATTTTATCTTTTTCGTTGTGTGCTGCCAAATTTTGAAATCGTTAAATATGTGCCGAAACAAAAAAAGGTTCACTCTGCTACACTACTATGCGGGATAAAGTGTTATGCTGTGTTTATAAAACTAAGTATTTGCATGAAGTGTGGTATACAAGCAAACGTAATTTGATGAATTCTTTTCATAATAGATGTAATATATCTGTCTCAGCGAAAGGAATTTTAATATTTACACTAGTGGGATTAAGGCCACAATTAAAGAATTTTGTTAAATACATTCCAACTGCGCAACTATGTTGTCCTTTTTTATTTACACGTATTATAAAAACTATAAAAGTAAAGGAATCTGCTGCTTTATTATTTTTTTCACATAGTAGGGTAGTGAAAAACAGTTTGGTGTCAAGATCTACTACAATTCGAAACATTGCATGTTGAGTTGCGGCTCTTTACCATATCTTTTTATTTTGAAGCCTCTCGCTTTTTCCTGCTTATTAGGATAGTCACTGATAAACTACACACACTCCATAGAGACACTCCGTTCTCCACTTTCTACTGGAAATCGAGACAATTGTACTTGATGTATCGCAAATCAATACCGCGCGTTGGCTTACCAGTGCGGAAAAATTTCAGTATTTTAAATGTGATCATTACGCCGAGTGTGAATGATATATTTTCACATACATACATACATAGTTTCACGCTAAATCCCGCATATAGCAGGGTAGGCAGAGGGAACCTACTGTTAAAAGTTAATAGTTCCCCACTTTCCGGTATGAGTGGCGGAGCTCAACGCCACGCTTTGCATTTTTTATTACCAAACCCAGGAAATGAAAAATTCCATATCGTGGAGTGGGAATCGTACCCACAACCTGTCGTGTTTACAGTCGCACGCCTCTATGCCACGACAAGCGTTAAATATATTTTCACCTATCAAAATATATAAAAATAATCTATTTAAATAATTTCAATGAAATAAATACCTTTAAAGAAAAAAAAATCAGTCATTGATAAAAGCTTTTTAATTTACGAAAATATCTCGCTTCATATAATTTGTATTCAAAAGAAAAAAGTATCAAACGTCAAGTTCAAAAGGAAACTTCGAAAGGTTATATAACGTTGTAATTGAATTTAATTCGTCCCTTATTACAAAGCAATTATGTGAGACGAAATCTTTAAAATTTCCCGTTAAACTTTTTATTTGCAATTTATTTTATACTAGCTGTATCCTGCGATTTCTTTTATGAGGACTATAAAGCCTAAAATCCTGTTTTTTTTTCAGTTTTTGTGGGATTCTCGAGAAATCCTTGATGCTCCCCTACGCTCCCCAAGGAGTCTACATGCCAAATTTCAACTTTCTACGGCTAGTAGTTTTGCCTGTATGTTATCTGTCAGTCACTCAGTAACACAAGCGCTTTATACATACGAGTATACTCGAATAAAATAAATATTATAATGAAACCCGATTTAAAAGACCCGACTGCATATAGAAAGTGAAAAGAACAGCATAGAACAAGCCCAACATAGAAAATAGAAAGATTAACAGTTGGGACCCATTTTATATTTTACAGAACTGCTTGAGAAAGTATGATTGGTTGAAAAACGGGTATTTCGGAAATATATCTGGTAAGACAAATATTTATGTATAAACGATGAGTTTTTCCATTAATTAGGCAACGGTTCTAAAATGGACTGACACTTTCTAATGGAGTGTCCTAGCATTAGGTTCTCTTTAAATTTATATTTAAAAAAAAAAGAAATTTCACTCTTTTCCAGGATTAGCTTTTCCAGCAGAATAGTAAGAAAATACACAATAATTGGAGAATTTAGTTTTTACTTTTCGCCCGAAATTTAGACATTACGTGTTAGGAGCGGAACTCAACGCCGCGCTATATCTTATCATAGACGTGTTAAAAAAAAGTACAAATTAGAGTAAAACATAACTTACAATCTGACGCTATTCGAGTGTAGTATATTATTTACGAATAATCTAGTAATGTTGAAGAAAATATTAAATAAGAATTTAATACACTTTTGAATAAATAAAGCTCACATAAATCATTTTTACTTGAAAATATACATTTTTATAAAATACTTAGAGCTTGAAGGAGCTTTGCATCTCATGATTGACGATGAGTTAGCTGCAGTGTATCTTTTTAACCTTTAAATATTGCATATACTATGTATAGTATATTAAAAATTTCAACACAATGATATATTTGTCGAATAATTCGTCGAATAATTGTGTCGAAGTTCCCTTGTTGTAGTATATACTTATATGTAAGTATATATATTTTGAACTCGTCTGTACTTTTCATTATTTGAAAACGAATTTGTTAGCAGGATAGTAAAAAAAAGTTAGTTTTAGGTAACACCGTTCTCCACTACCTGAAATCAAGACATTGCGTACTGAGCGGTGGAACTCAACGCCGCGCCATGTCTCACGAAAAAGAAATGGAACCCATAAACAAGTATAATATAAGCGGACTAATCGCGTACATTTTGGTATTCGGAAATACATTTTTGGAAACCCGACGTTTCGAACACTTTATTGAAAAATCGGTTAAAATAGATTAATTTAATATGTGTCAAAATCGCGAAAATCAGGCTAATTATTACCTTTCCCACATTTATCCATGTGGTTAGTGACTGAATATTCCGGATGGCAGCGGCAAGTCTTCTGTATAGGATCGCACACCGACCAAGCAAAGCCGCAGTCCGTGAGGGTAGAACACGTGTCCCCATACATCATTGTGCCGCGTTTTGATGGATCTAGTAACAAAAAGAAATATATCATGGTACGTTATTTTAGTTATTTTTTTAGCTTCACGCAGTATCCGACATATAGTAGTCTAAGAACCTAGTGTTAAGACACTCCGTTCTCTCTCAACAATTCGCCTGTCATGGCGCTGAGGCACAAGCGTGCGACTGCAAACGCGACAGGTTGTGGGTTCGATTCTCATTCTAGGAAATGTAAGAGTTTAATTTTTTCATTTCCTGCGTTTGGTAACAAGGCAAAGCACGGCGTTGAGTTCCGCCATTCAGCACGCAATGCCTTAATTCGGCAGAAAGTGGGGAACGGAGTGTCTTAACACTAGATTCTCAGGTTCCCTCTGCCTACCCTGCTATATGCAGGGTACAGCGTGAAGCTAACAACAAAATCCGTTCGCATTTATTATATTAAAAGGATGAACGAATCCCATACAAATAACGACAAAATGTATGAAATTTAATAAATTTGAAGCGAAGCACAGCACAAAGAAAAATTTTCACTCAATCGCATCCCAGCTTCAGTACATTTTCTATTCAAGTTAGATTAATCCGAAACTACAATTACTCGTATAAGCTTGAATTTAAACGCTCGTAGACCAACTTTGCTGTAACTTCGCCGTTGTTTTGTTCATTTAGAAAGCTTTTCTCGTCGTGATTCTTTTATTGCCTTTTAAAATGTAGATGGCAATCTAGAAAGCTAATTATGTAATAAGCAAAGGAAGTAACTTCACGTTTTTTCCCGCACAGGGTAGTGGAACGTAGTGTCAATACACTCCGTTGTCCACTTTCTATTAGAATTCGAGAAATTATGTGTTGAGTGGCAAAAATCTATGCTTTGTCCGGAGCAGAGAAATAAAAATAATTTAAGTATAAATATTTCTTCGAGCGAGGATTTAACATACAACCAACAGCGCTTACCGTCAGTCCTAATCCGCTAACGACTCCTGCGCCATAATGGTCATTAATTATTCCATTAATTTTCCATACAATTTAATAAACATAATAATAGACATTTATATTATATTATGATCAAATTAACAGAATCTTTAGAAATTGTAGCCTATGTCTGACGTACAAGCTACTATTACTGTAATATTCATTATTCCGTTCAGTATTTTTTGCGTGAAAGGCTAACAAGCATATATCTTCAAAAACTTTCGCTTTTATTATATTAGTACGAGAAATAAAAATAATATACCAACCAAACACAGCAGCGGTAGTGAGCTCAAGCTCGGCGTAGCAAGGCCCGAGCGCTAGAAGCGCGGCGAGCGCGAGCGCGGCCCGCCCCGAGCGCTCGGCCCGCATGCTTCTGACCCCCCGTCACATACCACTCAACTGCCTGTTAACGAAAAACACATTTATTAATAAAATATAATAAGTTTTTTATAGTGAGGATATACGGCGTTGAGTTCCGCCACTTAATACGTCATCTCTCGAATTTGGGTGGAAGGCAGATAACGACAGGGCACTGACACTAATTACCCTGTCATGTAGAAAAGATCGAGGCGCCTTGGCAATGGAAGTGGGTAATTTGCCGTCACAACGAACGGCCTGACGCCATCAATCCGATACACACCGCCGTATAAAACTCCTTCGTGTGTGTGTTCCCGCAACCCGTAATTATAAGATTTCGACAGGTTTATGATCAATCACCACATCGCTCCAAATGTTTAATATCCAATAGAATCTCTAGGGCTCCTTTTACAATTTGGTATTACCTAGTACCATCCTTAACCTTATTAACTTAACTTATTCAAACAATATCGCAGGCCTTCTCCAACAGGTCTTCCCTTCGGCAAGTAACTCAGTTCCATAATCCTAAAATGACTCTTGAAATCTGATGCAACTTATTTTGAAAACTATTGTTCAAGTTCTCGAAAACATCGTTTTGTTTAATATTGCAATAAGATGTATTCCATCTTGTCTCTGGTAACTTATGACTTTTTTTATAATATAAAGGTTCAATAAGTATTCCAAAGTTTGAATTAAAAATCCCAAAAAACTTTGACTTTCATCTATTTTTGCCAATTCTCGAAAGGATTTAACAATATTCCTATTAAGTAATAAATTCTTAATGTTTAATTTTAGCACCGGCCGACAATATTATTGTGCACTATAATATTTATCTCGCTCCACTGCTACTCAGTTATCATTGCTTATATGCGTAAGGTTATCAGTTATATTTTCTTAAATTGCATATATAGAAAACGCTCAGAAACAACTGCTAATATTGAAAATAATATTCTATCCCAAATTTTTACGCCTGCCGTGGCGCAGAAGCACAAGCGTGTGACTGTAAACGCGAAAGGTTGTGGTTTCGATTCCCACTCCAGGAAATGGAATTTTTCATTTCCTGGGTTTGGTAATAAGGCAAAGCGCGGCGTTGAGTTCCGCCACTCAGCACGCAATGCCTCAATTCGGCGGAAAGTGGGGAACGGAGTGTCTTAACACTAGGTTCAGCCTACCCTGCTATATGCGGGATACAGCGTGAAGCTATGTATGTATGTATGTATGTACTTAACACATTACACAACCAATTGTGTTAACAACCAGACGTCAATCCAATATGTCACGATAACCTCTTTTGATTCTTTTTTTTTTGCCTTTGAAACAATAACAAGTAAATATTTTTTCTAACTTACTTTTCAACTAGCCAATTTGTGCTGTTTCGTATTTATTTTATATTAAAAGTAAATAACGTAGAAAAAACCTAATTCGGTAACTAGACGAAAGCAAGACAACCGTTTCGTCTTGCGGTCGGACGATGAATGATGGGTGCTACCCACTCTATGACATATTAAATTATCAGAACAACACACCTGACGCCTATTTATATTTTAGCTTCATGCTTTATCCTGCAAAAGGCTACGTAGTGTTAAGACACTCCGTTCTCCGCATTCCGCCCGTTATCGATATAACGTATGTTGAGTATGTGTTATTATTGCATTTAAATCGATTAAAAAAATCGAGTCACTAATATTATTTTTTATTAACAAAAAGTTCTTATATTAACTTAAATATTTCTCATCTGGTGAGCAGATACTCAGGGTCCAGTGATAAATTATTTTATATATAGAAGAAATATTGTATTTATGGCACAACTAGGGTAGATTTTTATTATGATTATATATAATTTTTTTTTTATGAGAGCAGTTATTTTCTATAGCAAACTGTCATATATTGTGTTGCCAGAGCAGAGGCTTCAGAATTATTAAAATAAACTTCCCCTAATGGAGAATCGAAACCAAAACCAACGAGCTTACAGATAAACACTGTGCCACTGTGCCATGATAGGCTAATTAGTACACAAAATTATTAAAAAATATATGAAGCAGCTTCACGCTTTATCCCGCATAGACAAAGTCAAAGTCGAATAATTTTATTCAACATAAGAAGTTACATGCTTCACTTTTTGAACGTCAAATAATTTACCACCGGTTCACTAAATTTAATGTCTCAGACCTGAGAAGAACCGGTAAGCTTAGCAGAGTAATCAGAAAGAACATAGAATCATGACACTCAGTCCGTTGGTTTCTGCACGAATCCGAGAATTAAACATGTCAAATAGCGGAACTCAACGCCGCGGTCAGTCTTTAAAAAAAAAATGTGCCTACTCCAATTAGAATTGTCACAACCTATGTTGTATATTAATAAAAATAACACTAACTTCACAGCGTATTGTTGTGAATATTTAAACTAAATTTTATATTACGACAAACATGAGCTTTCTTGAGTATGTGAGAGCAATTCAATTTTCTCAATGACCATTCTCCAGTTATTGGCCTCTACCGTTTTTAGTGTTGATTTCAAAACGTTTTGAATAATATAAAAAAGCAACTACACGCTGTGAGAGAGAACCTACTGTCAAGACACTCTATTCACTGCTTTATGCCCGAATTCAAGACTTTTGCGTGGTAAAAACTAAAAATGAAATTATTTGGATCACCCAAATTATTGATTTTAGGTGAAAACAGATGGAGTGTCATGACACTAGCTTCTCTCTGACTACTCTACTACATTATAAAAAGCATGAAACTACAACAATCATCTTTCTATTTCTATCTTTATCAATCGATTAATCGAATAACATTTCATATATAATCGATTCCATTGACCTATTATTAATAATTAATTTAATATAACGTGTAACTTATTGACTTTAGACTGAAACCAGCAGAGAGTTTTGACACTACGTCACTCTGACTACACTGCTATATGAAAAAAGGCGAAAAGCTGTAATATCCTTCCATTTCTCTCTTTATAAAATTTAATCGATTAATCGATTAACATTGCATACATAATCGATTCGATTGACCTATTAATAATTAATTTAATAAATCAGTTAATTAATATACTAAATTAATACGTAATCGAATTAGAATTAGCGAGCTGCCGTCATCGGCTTACATAACGGACGCTATCTGATTGATTAAACCTTTGACCGCCACCATATATTATGTATCGTGTAAATTTATGTGTATTATGATACTGTATTCATAGTATACTACTTTAAAAATCCCCTTTTTTTAGAGAGTGCGAGAAATCTTCTCTTAGTACTCCCCTTCACTCCCCAAGAAGCCTAAATGCATTATAAAAAATGATTATAATATAAGTGTCTTTGATTATTTTATTTTGTTTATGCGTCCTCTATAATTATTATAATTATAGATTATTAATAATTATTTCTTTTTATATTCGATTTGATAAGGCAAAGCGCGCCGTTGAGTTCCGTGTCGCAGAGGCACATGCGTGTGACTGTAAACGCGACAGGTTGTCGGTTCGATTCCCACTACAGGAAATGGATTTTTTCATTTCCTGGGTTTGGTAACAAGGCAAAGCGCAGCGTTGAATTCCGCCACTCATCACGCAATTAAAATACCAATTCGGTGGAAAGTGGGGAACGGAGTATCTTAACACTAGTTTCCCTCTGCCTACCCTGTTATATGCGGGATACAGCGTGAAGCTATGTATGTATGTAGGCAACATCTAGAGTTCGGAAAGCGGCGAACGGAATCTCTTGACACTAGGTTATTTGACTACCCTGCTATGCGGGATAAAGCGTGAAGCTGTTTTTAATAATAATCACAGAGCTTAAAGCCGTTTAATAATAGACATATGACAGTAAATGCGAGTAATTATAAGTTCGAAACCCACTCGGGGAATTTTCATTTCCTTGTTCTGGTAATATAAAACGCGGCGTTAATCTCTTTCACTCAACGCGTAATATCTCAAATTTTGATAGAAAGACAACTGAGTGTCTTGATATTATGCAGGACAAAGCGGAAAGCCCTATCCCTAGCGAGGTAGTTAGAGAGAACGGAGCGCCAAACGCTACGGTCCCTGCATACCTCTTTCGCCTCGTTCATAGTCATTAACCTCTTCATACATGCTCTCTGGTGGGACTTTATGTTTTTACGTTAAAAATAGCTATATTTAAGTATTTAACTATATAAGAACTTTATACGATTACTCAGATTTTGCATGTCAAATGAAGCCTTATATCTATAAGAGGAAGCCTTAAAAAGTTTGATCGATAATGGAATTTTCAATTTCATTTAAATCACATTAAAGTGTTGTTTGTTATGTATAGAAGCCAGATTTTCATATAAAATTGATTTTGTGTGTAACAATATTGAAAGAAAACCGCTATTGTGGTAAATAAATAATTGAGTATGAAGGGGTTTGTTTGATTGTATTATTAAATTATCTATATATAAATACGTGAAGCAAAAATGTTGTACCCCTTTTTACGAAAATTACGCGGACGGAGGAGCATGAAACTTGGCACACTTATAGTTTATATAGCGAAGGAGTGCAGAATGATAATATTTTTTTAAATAATGCATAAAAAGTATATTAAATTAATAAAATAAATGTTACACACACTACCATGGTTTGACATCCATGTTTATATAAAGTGACACAAACATTGCTAAAGACAACGCGTTGTTAACGCGTGAACGGGGACACTAGTTAAATTAAATACTTAAAAAATATACATAAGGAAAGGAGGAAGGTAAGAAATGGAGTATTTTAACAATACATCTGCGTCATTTGTCCAATATGAAGAATTAAAAATATAAATAATATCTATATAAATATCTATATACCCCTGTTGATTTACAATTGTTAAACATGCAATAGTTCCTAAAATTTCCAGTCCCTATATTAAAGCAATCAATAAAAAGCAAATAAATTATACCTATTATAAAAAATGTACAATTTTTACATACCTAGTGACTTCAAATGTTTGTTTATTATTTTAGCAATTCTCTTATACCAATTTAGATAAATGCAGATAAATTAACATCTGTCGTGGCGCAGAAGCACAAGTATGCGAATGTAAACACAACAGGTTGTGGGTTCGATTTTCACTCCAGGAAATGGTTTTTTTCATTTGGTTCACTGGTTGGTTTTGAACTTTTGGTTTTTTTTGGTTCACTCTATATCCCGCGTTTAGCAGGGTAGGCAGAGAGAACCTAGTGTTAAGACACTCCGTTCCCCACATTCCGCCGAATTGAGGCATTGTGTGCTAAGTAGAGGAACTCAATGCCGCGCTTTGCCTTGTTACCAAACCCAAGAAACGAAAATACTAAAGTTTTATTTCCTGGAGTGGGAATCGAACCCACAACCTGTCTCGTTTACAGTTGCACTGTTACTAAAATTTTATTATATTTTAGAATCCAGGCACTACCAGGATAATATGTTAGTTTTTATAATTTACAACCCAGTTTGGTCAGTTCAAGCCTTCGCAATAATTATTCACGCATCCCAGTGGACTGCAGCTTGACCCACTTTCTATTTAGTTGAAAATTCAAATTAATTTAGTTTTAGAAACTAAATAAGGTACTTTTTAGTGAAATATTTTGATACGATGTATATTATAATATAAGTACAAAAATATCTGTATAAGTTGTAGCCTATATGCGATTTTGATGTATAAGCTTTATTACTGTACAGTTTCATCCAAATCCGTTCAGTAGTATTTGTATAAAAGAGCAACAAACATCCATGTATTCTCACCAACTTAGAATAATATTATGTTAGTAAAATCCAGTTGTAAATAAATAAACTATAAAGTCGACTAACCTAAATTAGGCTCTAGTGAAAAGTCAAGGTTTACATTAGGTTTGGTTGTAGGTTTGACTCCCACTCGAGGAAATCGTCATACTTAGATTATTTGAGTTTTTCTGCTTTAGTAAGACAAAGCGAGGCATTGGATTACGAAAGATGTTTTCACCCTAGGTACTATCTAACTATCGGTATATTGGTATACGGAAAAAAAAAGCATAAATTTGAGAAATATATATATTTGTTAATACTTCAAATACTTATAGAAAATTAAAAATAGCAGGATTTGAACCCAAACCTTTTGTAATCTGTCAGTAGATACTGAAATAAGCCGAAAAATAATTATTTTTTTGGACATAACAAAGTAATAACAATACATAATACAAAATACTTTACTATACAAGCACAAACTAATCAAACTAAAATATTCAAGCGACGGATTACATTACTGTTCCACGGTTTTATTTAAAATGAAAACGTTGAAATAAGTAAATATTTAAATAAATCCTTTAACCGCACCCAAGTACAAAGCGGGTTCAAAGAATCCATGACTAAGAAGCTTATAGTATTAATAATATTAAGTTTAGATATTTAGTTTTAGTGACCATTATGGCACAGTGGGATAGTGTCTGGCTGTAAATGCTATGGTTGTGGGTTCCTTCTCCAATGGAGGACTTAGCTTCACGCTGTATCCCGTATATAGTAGGGTAGGCAGAGGGAACCTAAGAACCTAGTACCCATTGGGCAGAAAGTAGAACGGAGTGTTTTGACGTTAAGTTCTCATTGCCCATTATTACACTGGTTATTTTTGTGTATAAGATATATTGCTGTAAAGTTACGTCTAGACCTGTTCAGTAGTTTTTACGTGAAAGAGAAACATACATTAATCGTCCAACCACCTTCACAACTTTCATATTCATTCATATAACAGAATAACTATTTAAGTATATTATTTTTTAAAAAGAAACAATGAAAAGATATCCTTAACAAAACTTTCACGATGGTAAGAAATAAAATAGCAAAAGCTTTGTCGAGATTTGTTGTTCGTAAACAAGTAAATCTCAGATTCTGTACGGATATTCTGTCTATAAAACTTTGTTTAGACTACGTTATTGCTGTTAAGGAACATTTAAATGTTCTAATATACCATATCTAATATATTATATGCATATTATATAAATATCAATTAAATACCTGTTGTGGCGCACAGGCACAAGCGTGCGGCTGAAAACGCGACAGGTTGTGGGTTCGATTCCCGTTCCAGGAAATGGAATTTTTCATTTCCTGGGTTTGGTAAGAAAGCGATAAGAAAGCGCGGCGTTGAGTGCCGCCACTCAGGACGCAATGCCTCAATTCGACGGAAAATAGGGAACGGAGTGTCTTAACACTAGGTTCCCTCTGCTTACCCTGCTATATGCGGGAGACAGCGTAAAGCTATGTATATATCACTTCAGCGAAAAGTGGAGAACTGAAATCTTAAGAGAATGGAGTGTCTTAACATTAGGTTTTCTGCATTTCCTACCCTTACGAGATACAGCGCAAAGATAAAAAAAATATACCTTAAGAAGTCGTGCCGAAAGCTTATAATTAGAAATATCTGATACTATGTAATATCAGTTTGAATATTAAATACATAGCAACGTGGAGAAAACAGTATGTCAATATATTCCGTTCTCTACTTTACACTCCTCCGGGTGTAAATCGAACCCGTAACTACCGCGTTTATAGTCAAGCCCTACGATGGTCATGGTGATTATTTATATATTTTTATAATATTATCTAAGTTGTAACATCTTTGTTATCTGCGATCTTTAATTTCCTAACTTATCAACGCTTCCAAATTGACTTACAAACTTTCATAATTATATTAACTAGCGGACTCTTTTACGCGTAAAATACTTGTTGTCTTGGCAATATGTACTTGTATGTAACTTAATACAAAAGTGTATTTCAAACAAATTGTAGTGTGTGTATTATTTATTAATTTTATGTTTTTTTATCACATGTAGTCCAATTGTGCCAAATTTCATACTCTTCTGCCCACATAATTTTCATAAATAGATGTCCAAAGGCTTGCTTTCTCGTATTAGTATAAGAAGCAACGCACGCTTTATATTACAAACCAGGGTAGTTAGAGAGATCCTAGAGTAAACACACTTTGTACTTCACTGAATTGGAAAATTGCGTGTTAAATGACGGAACCCAGCGCCGCATATTTTTAATTTAAAGCAAACCGCAGATTACCAGCAGTTAAGTTCCCCAATATAAGATCAAGGGCCCATATTGGCTTATCAAGTTATCGAGTTTATCCTCGTAATTCTAATATCCGCTGTATCAAAGTTTACTCAACTTTGTTTGAAAGTTAAATAAAGAGTCGCGTTCAGAATATCAAATTTCATTTTATATTTTACTTTTTTAAATTTGAAAATTTAAGTTTTTTATTATCAAATTCAATATAATATAAAATAGAGGTCATTATGACGCATTGGTATATCGTTAGATAGTGAAACGTGATTGGTTGTGGGTTCGATTCCCGCTTACGGGTATGTTTTTATTTAAATTATATGCATTTCTCCGCTCGGGTAAGGCAAAGGGCGGCGTTGTGTTCTGCCTATCAGCACGCAATGACTCAATTCGGTGGAAAGCGGGGAACGGAAATATTAAGAGAAAGGATTGTCTTAACACTAGGTTCTCTGGTTCTCTCTGCCTACCCATAACTCACCTGCTGAATACGGCGTGAAGCTAAAAAAAGAAAAAAAAATGTCTCTACGCTGGCAAGAAAAAGCGCAAGTTAAGTTCCGCCGCTCAACACGTAATTTCTCGATTTCGAGCAGAAAGTGGAGAACGGAGTATCTTGACACTAGGGTCTCACCGACTATCCCTTTATGGGTAAAAAACGTGAAACCGTTTTTTTTAAGCTTCACTCTCCACATAAAAGCTGATTTCAAGTATTATTCCCTTTCATTATTAACATCGTGGCGCAGAGGCACAAGCGTGGGACTGTAAACACGACAGGTTGTGAGTTCCCACTCCAGGAAATGGAATTTTTCATTTCCTGGGTTTGGTGACAAGGTAAAGCGCGGCGTTGAGTCCCGCCACTCAGCACGCAATGCCTCAATTCGGCGGAAAGTGGGGAACAGAGTGTCTTAACACTAGGTTCCATTTGCCTACCCTGCTATATGCGGAATATAGCGTGAAGCTATGTATATATGTATTATTAACATGTCTTATATGTAAATATTATTTGACGTGATAATTTCTTTTTATTGAATATAAAGCACGGCTTCGTATCAAATCAAAAAGTACTGAGTGAATTTTAATATTTCTCTTACAAGGAACTCGACGTCGTTCCACGTTATTGAGTCATCCATCATTGCGTAATTGGAAAAAACATACAATTTTCTTGAAAAATTTTTGATAAAAAATAATCTATGTATATATACTTTATCATAGTATTATTATTTCTCACTTCTGTAAATATAGTAGAGTTTCCGTTGACGCGTTAACAACGCGTTGTCTATCAATGTACATGTCACTTTATATAAACATGGATGTCAAAATATGGTAGCGTGAGTAACATTTATCTTATTGATTTATTATTATGCATTATTTTAAAAAGATATTATCATTGTACACTCTTTCGCTATATAAACTATGAGTGTACCAAGTTTCATTATACTCCGTCCACATAATTTTCGTAAAAAGGGATCCAAAGTTTTTCCTTCACGTAATAATATATAAATATAAACATATTGTTTCAGATTAAATTTTTTCTAAATAATTGTTATTTAGTCATTTGGTTTTTTAGCTTCAAATAGTTTTTTGTATAGAAGGGTTGTCAGAGAGAAGCTAATGTCAAGACATTTTGTTCTGTACTGTCTATCCCAATTCACGTTGTGGATTGACCGGAACTTAGCGCCGCACCTTATCTTATCAAAGCGGAAAAATGAAAATAGTTTAAATATATTAACATTCCTTTGAATAAAAATCAAACCCATAATCGGACAGACTATCCTACTATACATACGACCTGGAAAAGCTCTAGACAACAACAAAACAGCGAAATCTACTAAAAGATCTTGGCCTTTCTAGAACTAACATGAATTCATTTTTAGCATGTATTTCGAAGACGGCATTAGTAAAATCTTTTTTAATATGGTTAGGTAGAAAGAGAAGCGCGGACAGTGGAGGTGAAGGGGCCCCTTAAGCTTACACTTGAGTCGTAAGTCCCAGTCCCACTCTCCAAACATCTCTCTCTCCAATGCGATGGGCACCCGCAAGGTGAATCCATGGATTGTTAAGCAGTTTCTTGTCTATGTCCTCATCAATCTATTTTTATATTTATATATTTTATTTTACATTGTTTTTATTATAATCACTAGCAAACAACAAAAAAACGAATAAATATATCAAAAAATTATATACTACAGCGAAAGAAAATCAGTTAAATAAAGCAACAAAGTAGAAATGAACAGTATGAAAGGTACAAGTTAGTTCGAACGATCAAATTGTGTTAGTAACTTACAATTCGTTATAATTAAAACGTGCGTGTGTCACGCTCGGGAAACCCAAACCTGGCCAAAGCTAATCAATGCAGGGGACATGAAAGGTATAGTAAGCAGGCAGTGGTATTTAAATGCATCATATTTTGATGTGGAAGGGAATTTAAGAGAACGGAGTGTTTTAACATTAGGTTCTCAGGTTAACTCTGCCTACCCTGGTAAGTGCGGGATAGAGGGTGAAGCTAAAAAAATAATAATGTCTAAAAAATACGTTTTTCTTCATAGAAAAGCCCATCTAGGGGCAGTGGAACAGCGTTTAACTGTAAACACGATTGGTTGTGGTTCGATTCCCGCTTGGAGAATTATTAAATTTAGATCATTTTAATTTCTGATAAGACAAAGTGCGATATTGAGTTTCACCACATAACTTACATTGTCTGAAATGTGGGCGGAAAGCGGCGAGCAAAGTTCATTGACACTTTCTCTGACTGCCTATGGGGGATAAAATGCGAAGTTCCTTTTTTCGACAAAATGAATGATACTAGTGGACCCATTGAAACGTAAAATACATGCTACCTTAGCAACGTATATGTCATGTAATAGAAAAGTGTATGTAAAATACATTGTAGGGCGTTATGTTTATTTCATTCATTTAAAATGCATAATTGTGAGAATGAATGGTTCTCTGCACTTTTTCTCTATATAAACTCTAAGTATGCCAAATAAAATTATATAAATATAATAAAATTATATATATATATATATATATATATATATATATATATATATATATATATATATATATATATATATATATATATATATATATATATATATATATATATATATATATATATATATATATA
>JAKGSA010001125.1:74848-102726 GCA_033558755.1 Philaethria dido | reverse complement strand
TTCCTGTCGGCCACTATAACTTTTATTTTATTATATATTTTGACTTAAAAAAAATTGTAAAGCTTATTTAAATGTTCATAAAGATTATGCAAAAACAATGAGATTGATTATTTTGACGGTTTGCCCGTAAAAAATTATTGCAAAAGCCGTAAAAAAATAGCCGGGAAGGTAGAGGACGGCCTTAAGTCTATATATATAGTAGGTATTTTTGAGAAGCGACATCTATTTCCGGTTATGTTAATACATTTTTATTCCCATTAAAAATATAAGATATTGAAACAACACAAACCTCAATTTTGGTATTTGAATGAAAACATTTGGTTTCGCTTAAAATAAAAATCTATAAAGTATAAAGACTTTAGCGGCTATATCTGTTCTTTTTATTTATTGTACGCGTGACTAACTGTGTTCGAGACGCCATTCGCATTAAATGGGATTTTGACTTATTTTAGTTTTATAATTTTTTTTTAGCTTCACGCTGTATTCCGCACATGGCAGGATGGGCAGAAAGAAATTGAGTACCTAGTGTTAAGGCACTCCGTTCTCTTAAGATTTCCGTTCTCCACTTTCCGACGAATTATGAGTGGCGGAACTCAATGCCGCGTTTTGCCTTGTTTTTTGATATTAAATTTTCGCCTCGAAGACTATATATACGATACCCAAAAATTTTTTCATAATTTTTATATAGGTATTAGTTTCAGCAGTTTAATAGTTATTATGTCATAAACATACAAACTTTTTTTTTTCATTTTCTGGGTTGGGGTAACAAGGCAAAGCGCAGCGTTGAGTTCCGCCACTCAACACGCAATACCTCAATTAGGCAGAAAGTGGGGTTATTGAAAGAGAACGGAGTGTCCTAACACTAGGTCCTCAGGTTCCCTCTGCCTGCTATATGCGGGATACAGCGTGAAGTTAAAAAAAAAAAACTTATCAGAATCCTAGAACATAGGTGTGTCTGATATTTGACAGACTTACATGTGTTTTTTTTACGAAAAAAATTATCTTTATTTTAAAAATTGACATAGATTCAAGTATGTCTTTATTAGTATGACAATTACCAATATATAAAATATTATATATTGGTAGTTGTCTGTTTATTTGTGATTGTGATAATTAACAACAAAGTATATGATGAAAATAGTTACAATTCGAAAATTTTAAATTTCTAAAACCTTTGTTATTGTACTTAGGATGTGCCTGGATGACCGTTAAGAAAGAATTCAGATTAAAATAAAACATTATGATACTGGTTGTAGCCCGCAAATATGTTTGCGTGGACTATAAAACCTAAAATTCCGCTATTTCCTGCTTACATAGATATTTAGAAAAAATCTCTCTTAAGTTTCTTGAAGATCGTAGGATCTCCAAGAAACCTGTAGTTATAGCTGTGTTTTGTCTGTAATGCAAGCGATTTATATGTACAGATAACCTTCATAATTAGTTAAATTACTAAAATTTTTAACTTAGGTTCAAAATTTTTGGATTTGAAGCTGCGCCACGTTTAGCGCTCCTGTTAGTAAATTTGAACAAGAACGTTGATGACACAATTATTTTTCAATGAACATCAATTTAAAAATATATTTTGATTTTTTAAAGTTATTTTACAATACACACAAACTATGTCAAATTTAACGAAACGTTTCGCAATTTAAAATAATCTATTTAAACGCCATCAATACAAATCATACTTTGTTTCAAAATTGCGTCCGGAAGCTACAAAAGAAGCATTAGAAAAATTGATGAAAGATAAATAAACAAAGAAAAATAATCCAGAAAAAGCTAATAAAAGGCTTGTCTGTAGTGATCAGAGAAAGATAAAAATATTCTTTGTTGCACATAATTTCTTTTTTTTTTAACTTCACGCTGTATCCCGCGTGTAGCGGGGTAGGCAGAGGGAACCAGAGAACCTAGTGTTAAGACACTCCATTCTCTTTCAACATTTCCGTTCCCCACTTTCCGCCATTGAGGCATTGCGTGTTGAGTGGCGGAACTCAACGCCGCGCATAAAAAAATACATTAGAAAAAGTAAATATAATGTTTTAGTTCACAAAGGTGTACTTATCTCTAAGAGAGATTTCTTCCAGTCTACCGCAAGAGGTGGATGAGTAAGTAACAAACGGGAATGTAGTACAATAGAACAAAAAATAAAGACAAAAAAAAATAACGAATAGTAATACGAAAAAAAAGACAAAGCGCGGCGTTGAGTTCCGCCACTCAACACGCAATGCCTCAATTTAGCGGAAAGTGGGGAACGGAATTGTTGTAGGAGAACGGAGTGTCTTAACACTAGGTTCTCTGGTTCCCTCTGCCTACCCTGCTATATGTGGGATACAGCGTGAAGTTAAAAAAAAAAACAAAAATAGACATTTATAATATATAAATATATATGAACACCATTAAAAGTAAAAACATATACGTACATACAAATATATATATATAACTAGCTTTCCGCCCGCGGCTTCGCACGCGTGGAATTCGGTTATATCGCGCGACGTGTAAGGAGTACCCTATAGTCTTTCCCAAGGTCTAGACTATTTATCAAAACAAATTATAAAAAATAAAAATAATTTTTTTTATAAAAAAAATTTCGCTATAAAAAATATCCTATGTCCTTTCCCAAGTTCAGTTCTACTTTCATACAGAATTTCATCAAAATCGGTTCAGTGGTTTAGGCGTGAAAGCGTAACAGACAGACAGACAGAGTTACTTTTGCATTTATAATATGAGTAAGGATGTATATACAAAAATATTAAATTAATTATAAATAAGAATTATTTAAATTTCCCGCCTAATGCTAACTACATTGCAACGCCATTTTTCACAAGTCCATCTATTATAATATGGGTTGAGAATACCCTCCTTTGAATAAAATCATTTTTATTGTTGTTACGAGAGAATCTTTCTGTTTTATAATTGACTAATACTTAAAAAATAGCTTATTTCGATTATTTTCAAGTAAATATGGTGTGTTCTACTGAGTTAGTTATAATATCAAGTGACGAAACTGCTAATAATAATGTAAGTAATTCTTACTTCAATAAAGTTGAAAGTTAGTTTTTTTTTAATTTTTTATTTCTAAATGTTGGAATTATACAGCCAAAATTTATATAAAACTTTCTTAGACAGATTAGAGTAATTCGTAATATTTTTTTATATACATATTTCTTACGTTTGTTCTTCTTGTAGTGAATATTGCGTATTTTTATACCTACGTACTATTTTCTTTTTCGTTGAAGTTATTTTTTCCATTACATATTACATTTTATTGTATGTCAGTAATAACAGAAAGTTGCCTTGTTTGAAACGTGTATGTGATTGTTAGGTAACGAAACCTAAAGACACGTAAAGACACTTTATAGGCTAGTAATAATTTCTTTGCAATATAATTATTCTTTCTATTGAAAGAGAAGGAAATCCTTAGCAATCCATGAATTCACCATGGCGTGCCCAACGCGTTGTAAGGGGAGGAGCTCTCAGCAGTGTTTGGGACTTGTGATCCAAGTGTAGGCTTAAGGGGCCTTTGCTTATAGTATTCATAAACGCTTACCTCCACTGTCCAATGTTCTCTTTTTACCAATATAACTAGATATATTAGTATAGTTATTGTTAAAGCATATTATAGTTACTATCGAACACATTAAATATGAAAATTTTCCCTTTTATATACAAATTCATAAAAATATTAATTTATTCTGAACTTGGGGCACATATTGTTTCTTTTAAGTATGAATTACTGATAGATAATAATCAGTAACATTTTAAAATTATGACAAATGAACTAATCTAAAGATAAACGTGTTATCTTCATAATAAATGCTTAGTTCATATAGTTATTTATCATATACCTATAACATTCGTCTATTTGTAAAGACATTGTTATATTAGAAAGTTCCCGGAACCAGCACAAAGTAGATTTAAAAAAATGGCTAGCCTAAAATATGACCTTAGTGGGCGCAGTCATAATGTGAGAGGTGTTTTGTAGTGGTGGCTTGGTTGTGGGAACTTTATGTGGCAGGATGTATAAGTTTCTGTAAATATTATTTTTTGGTTCATCTTCTACGCCATAAGTAATACTGGTGCAAACGGTTGGAAAACGTAGAGGTCGGGAACATTTCTCACCGCAGCATTTTTTCTTGTGCCGGTCATTCAAAAAGTGCAATACATACGTAGATCAAAATAAAACTATAATAATGGTATCACTTTGATTAGTGCTCATGGTCCTCCCCTCGAATAAGGTTTTTCCGCACACGTAGTGACTAAAATTCAGCTGAAAGTGGAGAAAATCGGTTGTCTTAATACTCGGTTTCTACCTCTTGATATGAAAAAAGCGTGAAATCAGCAAGAGTATTACTTTTAATGAAAATATTTTGTCTTTACATTATAAATCAAATCTTTTCTACATGCATGCCATACATAGAGGCTTCAATGCTGTATTCCGAACATAGCAGGGTAGACAGAGGGAACCTAGTGTTAAGACACTGCCCCCACTTTCCGCTCAATTAAGGCTTGCGCTGATTGGTGGGGATCAACGCCGCGCTTTTGTTTGGAGTTATCAAACGCAGGAAATGAAAAATTCACTTCCTGGAGGGGAATAGAACTCCACAACCTGTCGCGTGTTTACAGTCGCGCACGCTTATGTTTCTGCGCCACGACATACCCTTAAGCTGCATTTATTATTTTAGTTTATTTGTCGTATGTGTAGATAACAAAAAGTCGAATGTCGGCAACGACGATGGAAAGCTGAGCGCGTTGCCAGCCGGCCGCCGCGCCGACGCTCGGCAGTCTGGCGCGCCGTCGCCGTCATCGTCAACGGCTTCCACGCTGGCGCACGCGCACGCGCACACGCCGCAACATGTTAACAAGTGGGTTCTCTATAGAAATACGTGGAAACCAAAAACATCGGATCATCGTGTAAACTTAAAACGCTTATACTTTATATAGAGGAGTGTAGAATGCCAATATAGCTTTAATACGCTTAAAAGTATATTAAATTATTAAAATAAATGTGTTACACACACTACCATGGTTTGACATCCATGTTTATACAGTGACAGCAATACGTAACTGTTACTGTTAACAAGTGGGTTCTCTATATAGAAATACGTGAACCAAAAACATCGGATCATCAAACTTAACACGCTTATACTTTTTTTTTTTTTTATTGATAACGGACGGCAAACGAGCAGAAGGACCACCTGATGGCAAGTGGTTACCTTCGCCCATAGACATCTACAACACCAGAGATGTTGTAGATGCGTTGCCAACCTAGAGGATACTGATGGAAGGGGGGACAATGTAGTAGTCCACTATCAGAACCACCACATTTTGGGGAAAGGATGGGTGGGAAAGGGGAAAAATCTGGCTTACATGCCATCGAACCGGAACACATCATTAGATATTTGGCGGTTCGTCTTTGACATGATAGTGGTCGCGAGCCAGTCGGAGGACGAACCTCCTACCACCTAACGAACTATAAAGGAGTGTAGCTAACTTTATATAGAGAGTGTAGTAACTTTATATAGAGGAGTGTAGAATGCCAATATACTTTTTTAAATAATACATAAAAAGTATATTAAATTATTAAAACAAATGTTACACACACTACCACGATTTGACATCCATGTTTATATAGTGACATATACATTACTAAAGACAAAGCGTTGTCAACGCGTCAACGGAGTCACTAGTTATATTAAATACAGAATAAATTTTTGGTTTATATTAATTAAATTTTTAAATATTATTTATTTTTGCTTTAATTTAAAAATAATAAATGTGTATATTTCTTAATGCCAGTTTCATTTGCCAAACCTAATAACTCCACATTTGGCAAATTATCAGGAACAACGTATTTCATGTGAAGGCTTTTACATTAGGTTTGTATAGAGTTGGCCGCCAATGTTTGAAGACATGGATTTGACAGTTTTACTGTAATAATCCTGTTTTCGGTTGATATTTTTTTTTCTTTAAAAACAACAACAATATATATTTTTGAATATACTATATTATGTTATTATGAATATAAAGAACGAATTGGAAATTTATAGAAGAAATAATAATTTTGTGTTCAATCAAAACCTACACAAACAAACATACTCATATTATGTGTGTCAACGATAACAAATTGACAATACATTTACAGTGGGCGAGTAAGCGAGACACCAAGCACGCCTGCGTCGCTCTCCCTCTCAGCGCCAACAGCACTAGGAGTTCAGGCACAGGCACAAGCGCAAGCACAGGCACAGGCGCAAGCACAGGCGCAAGCGCAAGCTCAGGCACAAGCGCAAGCACAGGCACAGGCGCCGGCGGTGGCCGCCTCGTTAAAGAGTATGGCGCAAGAGGCCGTGCAACGTGCGGGCCTTGATCATCATCATGCACAGGTAATGTGGGAGTGGTATTGTAAATAAAACTTTTTCTTTTTTTTTAAATTTCACACTGTATCCGGCATATAGTGGGGTAGGCAGAGGGAACCAGAGAACCTAGTGTTTAGACACTCCATTCTCGTTCCACATTTCCATTCCCCGCTTTCCGCCAAATTGAGGCATTGCGTGTTGAGTGGCGGAACTCAATGCTGCGCTTTGCTTTGTTACCAAACCCAAGAAATGAAAATACTAAATTTTACATTTCTTGGAGTAGGAATCGAACCCACAACCTGTCGCGTTTACAGTCGCACGCTTGTGCCTCTGCGCCATCACAGGCGTAAATAAAACTTACTATTCTATACCATCATCTGAATATGCCGGCTTACTTTTATGTACAGGCTTACCTTTTTAAAATGTTCACACCTCGCCACTGACAGTTAGTCTGGGGTTAGAGGGAGTTATGAGGAGGGGAAGGAAAATATAGGGAGGGAATGGAAAGGGATGGAAAGTTTTTTTATTTAAAGTAATTAAATTCTTTTGAATTATTAATTAAATTAATGTATGGTTGATGTTGACTTTTTTGGGAGATTTGGCTGTTTACGTGATCTTTTTTTTATTACTATCTAATATAAAAGCAAATATTCTTATATAATAACTATATACTACAAAAAACCCTTTTTGTTGTTTTAATAGTTTTTTTTTTATCTGAAAGTGTTTTTGATTATTTTTTTGAATTAGTAATTTAATCTTTTCGTATTTAAAGCAATTTTAACGTCTAATAATATTAAATAAATATATAACCTATTCACGTCTGTTATGGATACATTATTTTCTTACCACTATGTGGTGCAGAGGAGGGTAAAATTGAATTATCCTCACATGTGCTTTACAGATTACTATAGAAAATTAAACATAATTTATATATAGTTCCATTAATATACTAAAAGTATATAAATATAAAGCCAGATTTTCCCCTTTCCCACCCATCCTTTCCCCAAAATGTGGTGGTTCTGATAGTGGACTACTACATTGTCCCCCTTCCATCAGTATCCTCTAGGTTGGCAACGCATCTACAACATCTCTGGTGTTGTAGATGTCTATGGGTGAAGGTAACCACTTACCATCAGGTGGTCCTTCTGCTCGTTTGCCGTCCGTTATCAATAAAAAAAAAACTAAAAGTATAATAATTAGAATGTATATTCACACTATATATATATAATTCCCCAGACGGGCGCGGTGCCGGGCGCGGGCGCGGGCGCGCGTCGCGGCGCGGCGCTGTCGCAGGCGCACATACCGCCCTTACTGGGGGTGGCGCCGCTCGGACCCCTACCGCTTAACAATGTTAGTCATTTATATTATAACTCATTACAATTCTTTATCAGCTTCAAGCTTTACACCTTATAGCAGGTTAGTAAGAAAAGACACTTTGTCCTCGACTATATAAACTAAAATAATTTATATATCGCTGCTCCGGAACAACAATGACGTAATTGTATTTTACGAAATGGATTTAAGTGCTTAGAAAAATTGAAATAAAATTTTTGATACTCTCTGATTCCTTGTATTGAATATATACCCACCCTTGTATTGAATATAACCCATATGTTTTACATGCCTAGAATGCCTGCGTTCATGACAAAGTTATTAGCATTCAATAATTATTGAATTGTAATTATATTGGTTTTTCATTTTAGTTTTTTTTTGGAATTCCGGAACAATTTCAAAATAAATAGTTATGTCATTGTTATTTCAGAGCAGCAATATAATCATTCCTTGAGTTGGAATCGAACCCATAACCTATTGTGTATACGATTAGACGCTGTCCCACAATGATCTCTGTTTATTATTAAAATATATAAGTTCTCATTAATAATGTAATATTACAGTAATAATGGTTTAACGATAACAGCAAACTGTTAAAGTGAAAGTAACACTAGCGAAGATTGAATGTCATTCAAAATTTATTATATATTAAATTTCATAAAATACTTAATGAAATTGCTTATTACACCCATACCTCGCTTTGCGTCAGGGTTACGTTACAAAAAAACACGACGCAAATTGAAACGACGCAAAGTGAAAATAGATAAAAGTAAAAATAAAGTGAAAATAGAAAATAGATTTCTATAGCAAACCATTTAATGATCGAAGATAGGTTCCAGGCTTACGAAAATACTACCTTTTAAAAATTAAATTGAACAAAATAAAATTTTCAAACAAAAATAATATACAAAAAACGTATTCAAATAAACAAAATAAACTATATTTAAATTATGAATATTCATTTAATTTATGAAAGTTTAATTAGAATTAATCACTGTCTGATGTGTCCATAGTGGTTGTTATCCTAGGTCGGTTTTCTTTCATAAAAAAATGGTCCAATGTTTGATGAACTGTTTTTTTTTTTTTCAACGTAAGATTGGGGAAATATTTGTGTTCTATAATGAAAAACACCACGTAAACGTAACGTAAACGTACCGTAAAGGTAAACTTTATATATGTAATACTCTTTTTTAAAAAAGCACAACACACTACCTCACACTACGTAATTAAACTGAACTCTAAAATAAACAAAATGAAGTGAAAATTAAATTGTATTAAATTAGCGTTGATTTTTAGTTAGAAAGAGAATCCCCAAATTTTGATGACATGGCACAATTAAAAACGAAAGTGTTGCCATATTTTAGGAAAAAACTAAAGTAAAAAAAAAAAAAATAAAGACTCGATTCCAAAACAACGCAACTTCGAAAATCTAACGACGCACAGTGAAAATCAGTAAAAATTGAGCAGCGACGAAACTTCGAAAACAACGCAAAACGAAACGACGCAAAGCGAGGTATTGGTGTAATTATCATTTATTAACAATACGTTTTATTTATCTCTTGTTGTTATATTAATTGGAAGTTTCATACAAATCATATTAATTTTAATTAAAAAAGGATAAATATTTTGTTTAGCTTCACCTTGTATCCCACATAATAGGGTAGGCTGAGGGAATCTGAGAACCCAGTGTTAAGACACTGGAATAGTATATTTAGTATATAAAATATATTTTATGTACTCCAGGAGCACCAAGTGCAGTTCCAGATGATGGAGGCGGCGTTCTACCACATGCCGCACCCCTCCGACTCGGAGCGCACGCGCGTCTACCTGCCCCGGAATATATGCCAGACGCCAGTTTATTATAATCAGGTTATTTATATTTGTATTGACATAAGAAATAATTGTATAATTGTAAGGCTATTTTAACACACTCTTACGTGTCTACAATATTTGTATGAATAATATAACATTAGATTGATGTTCTAGATATGATTAAAAAAACAATTTAAATCTTATATCGCTTAAGAATAAAATTGTAATTTATCAAGCGGTATTATTTAATAAATTAAAACCCCATTGGGGCAGAGATGGTAATTATTTTGTTAAATGGTAGTAGATTCGATTTCTACTTGAGATACATTTATTTTTACCAGAATACCGCCTTCTATAGTGTGATAAAAAAAATATGAAATAGAGGCTATAAAATAAAAAAAAATTAAGTGATATATCACTTAATCTTATTCATCAGGGAAATATGATACATAATTTTCCCTTGGCCTGATAAAAAAATTCACATATGACATGAAAATTATGTGTCCAAAACTTATCACTATGGTTTTTTTACCATTCATTCAGTGATAAAACTTATCACTGAATGAATGGTAAAAAAACCATTAACATTCATTGATTGATTAAAGACAATGTCGAAAGGGCATGTATAAAGAGGTTGAAGACATTGGACAAGACATCAAAAGTCTGAATATATAAAACGTTGTGACTGATAAATAATGTACAGTTGATAATACTGGGTGTACAAAACTTAATTTTAGCTTAACTTGAGTTGAATAGGGGAGCGCTAAGAGAAAAATTCTTCTATAGTGGCATGTATGTGTGGCATCTCTAGTATTTATATATTATACAAAATAATATATATGACCAGTCGTTATAATAAATACTCATTATAATTGAAATTCCTATTAAAACAGGAAAAACGGAATTCAAAGTTTTATAGTCTAAAAGAAATACAATTAGTATTAAATATGTACACATAAAATAAAATGTATCTAAACATTGCAGGTGCTGTTACCCCACTCGGATTCAGTGGAGTTTTTCCAGCGGCTGTCGACAGAGACGTTGTTCTTCGTGTTCTACTACATGGAGGGCACGAAGGCGCAGTACCTCGCCGCCAAGGCGCTCAAGAAGCAGAGCTGGCGGTTCCACACCAAGTACATGATGTGGTTCCAGAGGCACGAGGAGCCCAAGGTCATCAATGAGGAGTATGAACAGGTGGACTATCTATTTATATAGATTTATATATATTGCCAGAACAGTGAAAGAATAATAATTTACATATATATCTCTCAATGGGTAGACTCAACAATGATAGTGAATTACTATTGAGTGTATATTGTTCCACTGTGCCATGATGATATCAATTGAATTTATCATATAAGGGCTTTCCTGGCTTTGCTAGACTAATGTTGTTTCTAATATATTACATATAATTTATATATACCATATATCTGAAATAAGGTCACAAAGTGGAAAACCAAAGTGATCTTTTATAATGAACATGAGTGAATAGTAATATAAAATGTTCTTGGTGTTGACAATATTTTTTTGTCCCCAGGGCACATATATATACTTTGACTATGAGAAGTGGGGCCAGAGGAAGAAGGAGGGCTTCACGTTCGAGTACAAGTACTTAGAGGACCGGGACCTCAACTGAGAGTCGCCCACCCCTCGCCGGCCCCCGCGGCCTCCCCGCCCCCGCCGGCCCCCCGCCCTCGCCCTCACCCTCGCCCCTACCGCGCGTCCATCAGTCTCTGTGATGACCAATGGACGCCCGCGCCGCGCCACCCCCCACCACCCCCCCGCTGAGATTACACGCCGTGCAACAAGTATAGCTGAAAATGTGATATCGAAATAGGAACCCGTAGCGACGCCCGATCACTCTTTTATATGGAATCTCATTTTTGTAAGATTTTATCGAGAACCACGACCTCTCGGCTCGCGTCCGACTGAACCGGAACACATCGAATGTAACGCCGGGGCGAAACAACCCCTCCCGGCGGTATTTAAGTAGCTGATAAGAGTCCAATAAATTATATGCTAGTCATAGTGTGTCGACTGCGACGCGCCCCGCCACCCGGCGGCGTTCGGTTACGCGAGCGTCAGTGCGCAGCGGCCGACGCGAGACTGTGTAGATAGCGACGAGCGTGTTCAATTGCAATAGTAGCGATTTAGAACGAGACTAAAAGTCTTTTTAATTCAATTTTATGTAATGTTACTTTTATATGATGTATTATTGTGTGATAATGTGTGTACGGCGCGGTCGATAACCCCGACGGCGGCCGCCAGCAGCGGGTGTGTCCAAGTGCCTAAACTTACTTATTACAAGCGAGAAGAACCTTCCATACTTTATTCCCCCGCGTGAAAATCACCATTAACCTATATTTATTATAACATTATATCGACTCTGTATTTAGTGCATTTAAATTGAACAAAATTATGTTAAAAAACTAAAGTATTCGAGCGTGTACATAATCACTGCCACTGTGTTTATTTGTATGTGTATCGGAAAGTAAATAGGACCGCTTGGATCGCACTTGTTTATATGTAGTGGGGTCCGCGGGGGTCGGCGGGGGTCGGGGGTGGGTCGGGGTTCGAGGGTCGGGTCGGGGGTCGGGGGTCGAGGGCGCAGCGGCGCGCGATCTCGTTTATTCCGTGCGTGGTGTTGATAGTTTTCATTTTTGTAAAAAGTCTATCGTGAGAGCAGATGATATGTGGTAAATAATAATTTAAAAAATTATCTGTACAGTTCTATTTGTATAGAAATAATAAATAACGATTAAAAATTTAAAACCATGTTGTGATTTCCTCGTGCGCCGCCTCGTATTGGGGGGCGCTGTTGTCGCATTTTTTTCTTATTTATTTTTTTTTTCTTATTGATTAAAGGAAAACGACTGTTTACTTTGTAGAATAAATTGTAAGAAAGCATTGATATATTTTTTGTTTACTTACAAAACTTATTACCATGCGTTTATTAAATTATTTTTTTATTATTATTATTAACTAATTTTTAAAATAAGTTAGTATGATTAATAAGCCATCATTAAAATTACCTTTTCCTATCCCGTTTTTTTGAATATTTTAAGTGTATAGTAATTATTTTAAGAGTACTTTAAATATATGAATTAAGATATTATATATTTTTATAAATTAATTTATAATTTATATAATAAAATTGATACAAACAGATGAAATGATCAGTATGAAACATTTAGTACTTTCAAATTATTGGTTTTACCTGTCACAAAAAATCAATTCTCATTAGATACTAAGACGACTATAGATGGGTTTAAATCCCATATATCATGAACTTTCATGCCTACTGCCCAAATTTAAGACATTGCTTGTTGACTTGGGTATGGGCGGAACTCAACGCCGCGCTGGCTTTGTTCCATTACATTAAAACTCATTTTCTGAAATCTGATTTTATATCAATATTTTTTTATATGCTATATTTAGTATATAAAAAAATAAGCTCTATTATTGAGAATGACATTCATGTTTTTTAGCTATCGTCATACACATGTGACAGGAATGATATTACAGGAAGATAATAATATATGGACATTGAAGGAATTTTAGTAAGTATACGTAACTCAACGCTGTGAATAAGTATAAAGATATTATGATTAAACAAAAATAACTTCACGCACATAGCAGGGTAGGCAGATGGAACGTAGTGGTATGACAATCCGTTCCCCACTATCTGCCAAATTGAGATTTTGCGTGCTGAGTGGCGCAACTCAACGCCGGGCTTTTGCCTTGTTACCAAAAACAGGAAATGAAAATACTAAACCTTTACGTTTCCTGGAGTGGAAATCGAACACACACCTTTCCCGTTTACAGTAGCTGAACCACGACGGGCGTTAGACAATAAAATTAATTGGAAAAATACTTTTATAATTATCGTTACTGACTGACAGACAGCGTACAGTCGAAACTATTGCATATAGATAGCTGAAATTAGGAATATAGTGTCTTTGAGGAGTGTAGAGAAGTATTAAGAGAGAACTTCTCAAAATTCTTACTAAAACTAAAAAAAAACGGGGAAAAGGTTCTATAAATCCACGATTTAAAGTATGCTTATTTATCTATAACTAGTGTCCCCGTAAACGCGTTAATAACGCATTGCGTAGTGACGTATATGTCACTTTATATAAACATGGATGTCAAACCATGGTAGTGTAACATTTATTTTATTAATGTAATATACTTTTTATGCATTATTTAAAAAAAATATTAGCATTCTGCACTCCTTCTCTGTATAAACTATAAGTGTGCCAAGTTTCATGCTCCTCCGTCCGTTAATTTTCGTAAAAAGGTATCCAATATCTATCTAGTGAACTGGTGGTAAATAATAATTTACCATCAGTTCACTAAATTCAATGCCTCAGACCTGAGAAGAACCGGCGCAAGAAACTCAGCGGGACTTTTTATTTCTCAGTCAATACTTGACAATTATTAATTAGTGACAATGATACCTTTGAAATAGATTGGAGCGAGCATTTCATTCCCAAGGCGTGTTATCATTTGAATTTGAATAAAATTATTTGACTTTGACTTTGACATTTATAAAATCATTAATTATGTAATAACCTTTAACACACAAACGTCTTTTCTAAAACGTCAATTTCTTACTGAACGTTTTCTGGGATCCTATTGTAAAAGCATACACATTGTCCCATGAAAGAATTGCGGACTCGATACAATCGAGTTACAGGCGCTGCAAGTTTAAGCCTAATAACTAAGTAACAAAAATATATTAACTTAAAAAGGAACAGGAGAAAGCTATTGTGAGAGACTGATGTATAATAAATCACTATAAACATTTAACTGTTTTTATTTTAAACACTGAACATACTGATTTTGAAAGAGGTCTTAATAATCCAGCTAAAAGCTAAATCCAGTTTTTGTTTTTCTATGATAATTTTTAAGTTGCCTGGTAGAGAATGCCTTTTAGCGTTAAGTCCGCCTTTTGTGCATTTATATGAAATATAATGCAATAAAGGATAAATAAATAATTACATTTTTATATATGTATCATCGTTGTTTACAAAAGTATCTATTAATACGTGATGCAAAACCTTTGTATCAATTAAAACTAAAACTGGTACAATTATAGTTTATAAAAAGGAGTGTAGAATGCTTATATTTTTTTTAAATTATGCAAAAAAAGTGTATTAAATTAAGAATATGAATCGGTGAATGTAGAAACAACGTAAGTCCAGATCTTCAAATTTTGCAAGAGGCTCTCCCTCTTAAAAAAAGGTATAATATTTATTCAAATTCATCGTCTTTTCCTCTTCCCGCCGTGCTTCCCGTGCTTGCCGGGCTTCCCCTTGAGTCGCCTCCTCACTCCCGCCGCCTCCTCGGTGTCGTCGTCGGAGTCGGCGCCGCGCTTCTTGCCTTTACTGCCTTTTTTGTCTTCCAATTCTTTCATTTCCTAATAAAAAAGAAGAAATATAATGAGCTCTTTGACTTTCGCGATTATTACACATATTAAATGAAACTATTTTAACCGGATTAATCGCATATACGTTGAGTTTCCAAAAATGTATTCGGAAATATATTTTTGGAAACTCAACGACTAGATCACTTTACAGTAGTCCGTGGTCACAGTCACAGCTAGACGAATACTAAAATATACGCGATTAATCCGGTTAAAATAGTTTCATTTAAAGAAATATAAGTTACTTAATAAATTTAGTAAAATGAGACGTGGTATTGAAGAACGTATTTGAGTCATCTTTTTAAGTACAGATTTTATAAATGCTTGTAATTTCATCGTAAATGAAATTAATTTTATATTTTATCATACTAATATAATAAATAAAAGAGTTTGTAAAAGAGGATGGATGGCTTCTACTCTTTCATGTAGAAACTATTTAACGGATCTAGATTGAATTTACAGTAACATTGCTATAACATATGTGTATGTACTACTGACATAAAAAGATAAGGTAAGTAAGTATAGTAGGATAGTAGGTAACCAACAAACTGACTAAGCAAATACAACACCAAATTTGAACCCACACTACGTATATAAAAAATCTACTCAACCAAAAGTTAACTCTAATCAAAATATAAAACTTCTTAATATTTTTAAAGTTACAGTTAGGATTCTTGGTTATTATCAAATAGTTGGATTTGGCCGAAGTCTAATTATTTTTCGAGAGGTCCGGGTTCGAATCATGCTACATTTTTTTTCCAAATAACGTTCGTACATGCTTTCCCTTTGGAGTCATAGTCAAAGGAAGGGCATGAACGCTTTACGTGACCTTCCTCCAGTATCATCGATATTGATCTTATGTCGACGATTATCGTCTCAAAAAAGTTAATAAACCATTTTTGTCACAAGGTATACGCATGTATAATAAAATTCCAGAAATAATTACAAATCTGCCACTTCAACAATGTAAAGTTAAGATTGAGAACATATTATTGAAAAAAGTATATTTTTCTGTCCAAGAATACTATAATGATGTCAATGTGCGGAATTAAGTGCTGTTGACGCTCACCCGCGAGTCGGGAGGCTCATCATGGTTGTATATTTATTGTAAAAATTTTATTTGAAAAGAGCAACTGTTGAGTTTGTTGCCGGCTCTTCTCAGCAGAACTGCCTGCCGGTGGTAGCTTCCGTTAGGACTGACACGACTGACACCTTTGTAAATTGACTATTCGAAAGTGTTTGTAATACCCTACTTGAATAAAGAATATTTTGATTTGATCGTTCTAGAAAGTCAATCAAAGCCTACTTTAGCATCAAATACCTCATTATAAATACAATTTTACTTACAATTTTAGTAAGTCGCTGTGCTTCAGCGACTCTCTCCTGCAGAACCATGACTTCACTCTCATCTGTCTTGTATAAGGGTAGCTGTTTTCCAATCAGTTGTTCTATACGCTGGTACAGTTCCACGTCATACTGGAAATTATAATATATTAGACTTAATGTTATGTAGGAAATAAGGCCTTCTTATTCTTGCTCACACAACACTAAGAAGAGACCGATATATCAAAACGTAACTAAAAACGGTTTTCACTCTTATATCATATCATATCGATATCTAAATAACCATATTCGATATCAAATAACTACATACAAAACGTAACGACTACTCGACGATGAGATATGAAAACTAAATCATAACGAAAACTAAATCATAACAAATAATGCAAACTCGATATCTGAAAAAGGGTTTCATATCGGATATGAAGTTTTCATATCTGATATGTAACCGTTACAGCTAAAAAACGAAAACGCCCATGTCTACTCAGCACACAATGCCTCAATTAAAGTGAAAGTAGGGAATGGAGAAGCTAGCACGGGGTGCCTTAACACTAGGTTCTCTTGTTCCCTCTGCCTACCCTGCTATGTGTGGGATACATCGTGAAACTAATTTTAGAAATATTTTTTTGAAAAAAATTACAATGAACTAGATATTTTTTTATACTTTTAGTTGTTGCAAATATAGTTGGCTAGAAGAAACGAGCGGGTATGGAGTCCCTTAATTTATTATATTTATAAATTTAACCCTAGAAAGATAACCTACGTCGCAAAGGCGCCAATTTCTAAAGATTTTTTTTATAATATTATAGTTATTTTTACGCTGATTATATTATAGTCTAGTCTAGTACTAGTTTGTAAGGATAAAACATTATTTTTTGTGATATTTTACGGGATTTGTTTCCATAAACCGAAGACTGTTGATATTTGTTATGTTTTTCATAGAGGTCAGAGGTCTTTCATAGAGAGTGATTTAAGTTTAGAATTACTTAAAATATAAAAAAAATGTAATATAAATGCATTTTATTTATACAATAATGTCAAACCTTTAAAATGACTCGCTTAACTTAATTAAATATCCATTGTTAGTATAAAGTTGACCCCTTAGAAAAGCATCCTCTGAAGCGTATGGTTATCTTTTACGTACGTTGCCATATGGTTATCTTTCCAGGTTTAATTATATGCACTAGCGAATCCCAGAGACTGCTTCAAGCTCTGGCCACTCAGAAGTCAGAAGTAAACACAGAAGAACAGTGTTACCTGTGTAACAAAAGTGATGGCCTTCCCGGCCCGCCCCGCGCGCGCCGTGCGCCCCACGCGGTGCACGTAGTCCTTGCTGTGCAGCGGGATGTCCAGGTTCACCACCACGTCCACGTGCGGGATGTCCAGACCCCTAAACATTATTACTTTATATGTATTTCGAGGAAAGCATTAGTTCTATGTTTTCTACATTAATAGCATAGTAGCAATTGAGGCATTGCGTCCTGAGTGGTGGAACTCAACGCCGCGCTTTGCCTTGTTACCAAACTCAGGAAATGATAATATTAAACTTTACATTTCCTGGAGTGGGAATGGAACCCACAACCTGTCGTGTTTACAGTCGCACGCTTGTGCCTCTGCGCCACGACAGGCTACAGTAGTACGACAGTTAATTCTTTATATTAAATATCCTATACAAAAATATAAAAAAAATACAAACAACCCACCTAGAAGCAACATCAGTACAAATAAGCACAGATCTATTCTTCGTCTTAAACTTGTTCAACGCGGCCAATCTCTTCTGTTGCGACATCTGTCCGTGTAGAGGCACCGCGGACACTCCCAACGCGCGCAGTAGTAGCGCCGCACGCAGCGCGCCCGCGCACGTCGATACGAATACTATGAACGAATTACCTGACATCTCGTTTAATATGTGCACCAGGTATACGTCCTGGAATAAAATAAATAATAATAATGAAAATTTATTATATACCATAAAGAAATATACTTTATAAAACTATGTGAATAACAGTGGCGAGGCGTCCATACAACTCGATTGCCACCGGCTTACCTAACTTTTCAAAGTACAATTATGAGACATAAAAGAACTTCACACTGTATCCTGCATATAGCAGGGTAGGCAGAGGGAACCAGAGAACCTAGTGTTAAGACACTCCATTCTCTTTCAACAATTCCGATCCCTACTTTCCGCCGAATTGAGTACTAAATTAAATAACAAAATTACAAAATAAATATATTTATTTATAAAGTAAATAATTATAACGATTTAATTTATGCAAGTTTTTTATCATAATTTAAGAGTGAAGACTCTTAAATTATGATAAAAAACTAGAAATTTTACTATATAACATTTTATATTATTGAATCTAAATATATATTTCGCTCGTTTGCCTTGTCCTTTCCATAAAAAAAAAAAATATATATATATATATTACAATTTAAGATAACAGCAGGTTAGTTACTAATTAAATTATAACATTAGCATAAAAAATTAATACTTCTGGACTTTTTCTTTTTTTAACCATAAATGTATGTATTTATAATTTTGTGGTATATTTATACATACCTTATATTTAACAGGTATAAAAACATAATATTGTTGCAGTTTCTCAACAGTCTGGTATTTAGTGGACACTTCAACTTTGACGGGGTCCTGGAGGGAGGCTCTTTGCAACTTTTGCACCTTTTTAGTCATAGTTGCCGAGAAAAGATAAGTTCTACGCTCTCTGGGTATAACCCGCAAAATTTTGTCAACTTCCACTTCAAAATCCATGTTTAGAATTCTGTCAGCTTCATCCATTACCTAAAATGAGAGAAAAAAATGATTTAATTTGAAGCAGCTTCACAATTTATTCTGCTATAGTCAGAAATAACTCAGTGTCCAAACACTCTTTTCCCCACTATTTAACCGAATTTGCGTGTAAAGTGGTAGAAATCTATGTAAACGTTTTTGTTTTTTTAGCTTCATGCTGTATCCAGCATATAGCATGCTAGGCAGAGCGAACCTGAGAACCTAGTGTTAAGACACTCCATTCCACACTTTTCGCCGAATCGAATTGCTTGCTGAGTGGCGGAACTCAACGCCGCGCTTTGCCTTGTTACCACACCAAGGAAATGAAAATACTAAATTTTTACTGGAGTGGGAATCGAACCCACAACCTGTCGCGTTTACAGTCGCCTCTGCGCCACAACAGTCATTAAAAAAAAAGTTTGTTCTAATATTATAATAGAAAAATATTTAACTCAATGTATTTATTTTAAGATTTTATTAATATTATTACATACATACATAGCTTCACGCTGTATCCCGCATATAGCAGGGTAGGCAGAGAGAACATAGTGTTAAGACATTCCGTTCCCATTAATATTATTATTTAGCAGTATTTATTTATCTTACATCTTAGAATAATTAAGGCTTTAATCACTAAGACTTTTGTTAAACATGTAAATCACTAAAGTCATGAAATAATTCATTACCATTGATATCATTCTAATAATCTTTATTAAAAAAGTTTAAGAGACCTGATGAATGGATGTATGTTAACCTTTTACACAAAAACTACAAAACGCACATACATCAGAACAACACACAAGCTACTGTTTATAAAGAGATTCTATAATTCATTGTAGAATCTCTTTATAAACAGTAGCTTGTGTCGCACGCTTGTATCACCACAACTTAACTTAATAATAAGAAATGTTTTAACATTGTAACTTACCAAAAACTTCAATGCTTTTAAATTGAATCCCTTAGTATTTTCCAAATGATCCACCAATCTGCCCGGTGTGGCTATAATAATATGCGGTTTCTTAGAGAGGGTCAGTGCTTGTGTCACCATGTCCATACCACCTACAATTACTGCACATTTTACTCCGATACTTGCTCCTGTAATTATGTAAATATAAATTTATTAAAGATGAAGAATAAAAATTATTGAAGCTTTACATATTATTATAAAATATATGTCTATTTTATTTATAGAAAGACAAACAAGAGCTTAATCAGCTAAAAATCTGTCAAAGAGGTGCGGCTTCCATAGACTTTACAGTCTTTTCATTTCAATTATTTCATTACTACATAATATTTACAATTACTAATTTTGTATGTAAATTACAAGCTTACTTTTGTATTGGATTTTGTAATAAATTTTGGTAATAAAAAAAGCTAAGGCAAAGCATGTTGAGTTCTGCTATAGTTTTGCTCACTGCCTCAATTCAGCAGAAAATGGGGAATGGAAATGTTAAGAGAATGGAGTGTCCTAACATAAGGTTCTCTGGTTCCCTCTGCCTACCCTGCTATATGCAGGATTGAGCAACATATCTTAAATAAAAACAGTTACACATACAAAGGTACATATACCTTTATATATGTGTATTACATACCTAATGCTTCAAATTGCTCAGATATTTGGAATGCCAATTCTCTGGTTGGTGTTAAAATAAGAGCAAAATATCTTTGAGGACTTTCTAATAGAGCTTGTAAGATAGGTAAAGCAAAGGCTCCTGTCTTCCCTGATCCAGTTTCTGCAAGACCAATAATGTCTTTTCCTTGTAATGCCACTGGAATGGATTCTTTTTGAATTTTTGATGGATTCTTCCATTTTAGATCAGCACATGCTTCGCAGAGAACATCTACAATACCCTGGAAATACCATGAAGTTGTTATAAATATAAGTAATATAAGTAAAGTTACATTCATACTTATGTAGATAAGGCATGCTTAGTTGATTTATAAATGACGGAATTTAACATAGAAATTAAATTGGCGATTAAATAATTAGCAATCAAGTATGTCTTTCGTTTGTTGTCAGTTGGATACATCATGGAATATACCATGCAGCGCGCAAGTTTTGAAACATTGTGGATCGTGCTGGATAGAGGAGTTTCAAAAAAAAGCAAAAAGAAAAGGACCGATTTATTATTTAACGTTTTTATGCCTGCTTGGTGAGATTTTGTAAATGTACAGCAGAAGGATAACCTTAAATAAAACCTGACAATACAGAAATAAATATAGATATAGCATTAAAATTTATATATTGTGTAATTTTACGAATGGGTAATTCGTAAAGTAAACACAAGTTGACAATTTTATAAAGGTTTGGATGGTAATTTCAACATGAATGACACTTACTAAGTCTTTGAAAGTAACTACTTCTTCACTTTCCTCGGTTTTCTCGTTCTCTTGTGTTTCTATTTGGTCTTCTTGTTCAGAATTCTCACTCCCGCTTTCATTATCACTGTTTTCACTGTCTGCCGTCATTATTTAGTATTAAATCAACAATATTTATAAAATTTATAGAATCGAACGCACGTGCATTTGTATTACTTTCAAATGACAGCTACTGTCACATTAAATTTGAATGATAAATATCACGATAGATTAAAAATGTTATTCAAAAACATCACACAAAGTTTTAAAAAATATTTAGAGATTAGTTTTCAATGGTTAAGTAAATAATAAGCGAAATATGCACTATATAATTGCACTTACAAAGTAACATTATTCTAATTAAAGCCTCAATAAAACCTTTTAATGACAAAAATATTTATACTATTTATGGTATTTGGTTGTTTATGGTCAATTGTCAAACTTTAGACGCGGCATTTGAGGTTAAGTGATTGTTGATATTGTATATTGAGAATAAACTATAAATCAATAATACCACAACTGATTGATATATTGTAAAAATATAAATATTTTCTTTATATAAATCATAAAACATGGCCAAGCATCATCCAGATCTTATATTCTGTAGGAAACAACCGGGTGTAGGTAAGAAAATCTATACCTAATTTATAATTGTTACTTAAATAGGCAATTTTAAAATTCAAGCATATTTCATTTTTTGTGAGGTACGTGGAGAGCTAGATAGAGACTAATCTCTATAGTTCGCCAGTTTCAACACATAATGGGCATTGCATGCTTAACGACGAAACTTAGCGCCGCGCGTTATCTGCCCAGATTGAGGAAGCAGTTATAATTAAACAAATTGTGATAACCCATAACAATCGCCTTAATAAGACACCTAACTACACCATGAAATTGGTCGCTTAGGTAAAAAAAATAGTAAAATATAAAAACAATAATATTGAATATTTCCTTTATTTCCACAGCCATAGGTCGTTTATGTGAGAAATGCGACGGTAAATGTGTGATCTGCGACTCGTATGTACGTCCGTGCACATTAGTGAGGATTTGTGATGAATGTAACTATGGTTCATATCAAGGCAGATGTGTAATATGTGGAGGACCTGGTGTCTCTGACGCTTATTATTGTAAAGAGTGCACAATACAGGAGAAAGATGTAAGTGGTTTTAAGTTATTTTTACTTATTTTTATACAATGCTGCTTACTATATATTTTTATAGTTATTTATGTAAGCTATAGATTGTAAATTTTTAAGTAAGCCTATTATATTAAGAAAATATTTATATCATTTGTACACCAACCTATCTATATCTTTGCACATTATATTCTCTTTCATGGTAGGGGTTGCCTGGAAGAGATTACCTATAGTGATAAGGCCGCCTTTACACCAAAATGTTACTTACTTCTTTTGTTTTTCTTTTTGTTTTCTTATTTGTTATAATTGTTGTTGGTGTAATAAAGAATTAAATAAATAAATAATGCTGATAATAAAGAGAGTAGTCATTAATCAAGTAGGATGGTAATAAAGTTGTAAGGGAATTGCCTACTGAATAACAAAATCTAAAGCCACATTCTGTTCAACCATAACGGAAATTCTTTATACTTCCATGATAATTTAAATGTATATGTGTATGTATATATTTTTCTTTTATGATTACTATATAATATGCATGCGTGTTATGTAGTGCAATGTAACTGTACAATCATACTGACTGTATTTGTGATGATTATGAGTCGAACTGCCACAAGATTATTTCTATTCTGTACTTAGGGACAAACAACATTTAATTCCTTCACTCAACATGCAATGTTTTTGAGGTCTGTGTGCAGACTGTTCATATAATATTAAACCAGTATACGACTATCACATTTGCTTGTTCTCTGCTTTTTCCCAACCTCGTAAGATATCTAACAGTTTTGAACTCTAGAAGAAAGTGTAAAATAAGAGTGTCTTAACTGTTTTTTTCTAGCTACGCTGCTGCACAAGAAAAAAATCTTGGTTGAACTATTATTTGATTTTAGATTGGGATAACACATGTTTAATTTAAATAGTTTATATTAAATAGTTTTAGAAATCATTATGAATTACAAAATGTAGGAAATAAAGATTATATAGTATAATAATTAATAAGTCCGAAATATTTATATAATTGGCTTTCAACAATAGA
The DNA here is from genome assembly GCA_033558755.1 of Philaethria dido. Lineage (NCBI taxonomy): Eukaryota > Metazoa > Arthropoda > Insecta > Lepidoptera > Nymphalidae > Philaethria > Philaethria dido. The sequence continues at coordinate 79,146 of JAKGSA010001125.1, read as the reverse complement.
AGATTTCTTAGAGAGAAAAGTAGTTTTTAACATATACATACATACATAGCTTCACACTGTATCCTGCATATAGCAGGGTAGGCAGAGGGAACCTAGTGTTAAGACACTCTGTTCCCCATTAAATTATAAAGTATGTAATGCTAATTACAATTATTATACTTTTCAGAGAGATGGCTGTCCAAAGATTGTCAACTTAGGAAGTTCAAAGACTGATCTGTTCTATGAAAGAAAGAAGTATGGATTCAGAAGACATTAACAGTACCTACATTGTCTTAGAGCTTAAGACAATGACCATTAATATATAGAAACTATGATGATAATATTATTTCTTAAGATAAACCTTTTTAATATGTATTTGTCTCGATAAACTTCAAATATGCCAAATTTCTTCAAAATAAGTGTAATAAAAATATATATACTAAATAAATTGATACTTCTCTTTCTAAAATCTTTACAATACAATACAATACAATACAAATATTCTTTATTGCACACAAATAAACAAATAACATAGAAGTACTCGTAGTAATAGCTTTCTAAACTTTTATTTCTTATAACTAATTCATAAGTGGGGAACGGAAATGTTGAAAGAGAATGGAGTGTCTTAACACTAGGTTCTCTGGTTCCCTCTTCCTACACCGCTATATTCGAGATACAGCATGAAGTTAAAAAAAAAAAAAATAATAATTCATAAAGACAAATTAAATGATCACAAATAAGCATTTATTTATATTTTATTTATCTTAAAACTAAAACAATCTCCTATTTATTGTCAATTTTCTATTCTAAAACACATTCTATTAAACCAAAATAATAAATAAACGTTATTCAACATTGCGTGCTGAATGGCGGAACCCAACGCCATGCTTTGCCTTGTTACCAAACCCAGGAAATGAAAAATTCCATTTTCTGGAGTAGGAATCGAAACCACAACCTGTCGCGTTAATGTAAAGAAAATAACCATTATATATATTACAATTTACAATACATACAAATATTTAAATTTTAAGCACTTTTTATTTTAAATTTTTAAATCACAAAACCATTTACTTATAAAATTCCTATAGACACACAAAATATTTAGAAGATACAAAAATAGGAACAAGAGTTATAACATAAAAGTTATAACAAAGATCTCGGCCTGTCTAGAACTATTATCAGTTCATTTCTAGCATGTATTTCTAAGGGGGAATTAGTTGTAAGCAAAGGGTCTGGCAGGATAAGCGTATAAAAACTGCACTGGCGTGTAATAAATTGATTTTATTATTTTCATATTGTTTTTTTATAGCTTTTAATAGAATTAAATAAACTTTCTTGCTTTTGGTTGTAACCTCAATAACTCCCTTTCTGTAAGGGTTAGGTACAAAAAATTAAGTGTATCGTTATTTCAAATGAAAATCAATATAAATATGGTAAAATCAATCCATTACAAACTATTTCAGATTTTCTATGCCTATTCTCGTTTAGTAAGGTACAGAAAAGAGCTAAAACAGCGGAGGCGAGCGTTTATGTATATTAAAGAGGCCCTTAAACTTAAACTTGGATCGTAAGCTCTAGGCACTGCTAAGAGCTTCTCTCGCCAACCCAAAAACTTTATGGTGAATTCATGGAGTGCTATGGAGTTTCTTCTTTCTATTACACTATATTCTTTAAATTAAAGTAAAAATAATAATACAAAGTAATACATAACATTGTAAACTAAGTAAACACTTTTTTTTTTTTGACTGTGTAGTATGCTGTTGGCCCTATTGGTCTCGACAGCGTCACCGGGTTTTGTGGGGGGCCGAGCTTGAAGAGCTCTGACCCTGGCTCGGCCTCCTCGGGAGGAGCACCATCAACTTAGAACTGCAGTGTCACAGGGGCGCCTCCTGCGAGGCCGAACCTCGGCTTGCGAACACTGCTTGTAGTGGGGGACTTTGCTTTCGCTCGGCCCGAGCTTAAGCCTACTGGGTAGGGCGGTGATGCCCTGTTGGATTTTAGTGGCTTGACCCGGTCGCACCGAGGCGTGATCGAGCCGTAGAAAAGTAAACACTGTAAAAGTAAAAGCGAAATATTGAACCTATGTATATACAATGACAACAACACATATATATATATATATATATATATATATATATATATATATATATATATATATATATATATATATAAAACAATTATTTTTTTTTTTTTTGCTATAATAATAATAATGTTTAACTACTTTCACTAATAATACTCCCTGCGATGGAGCTGGTAGGGTTGGTCCAAATGTTGGCGTCGTTGCTGCCAATGTCCGAATATGTCGGCCTCGCCTGTATTATAGGTGAACGAGTGCATACACTGGAAATAGATAAAAACTATGAAATAGAAAACGTAAAAAGTTGAACATATTGGGACTCAAACCCGCGATAGAAGAAACCGTTCAAGCCACCACTAAGCCATATGTTCATAATCAGCTATGTTGGAATTGTCATACGCTTCTTACGCTTAATTTCTTGTAAGCATGTCTGTAGGGAGATTTTTACACAAAAGTTATTACTAAGAACAATCGTTTGGGAAAATAAAATGCTATTTTAAATATAGTTATTATTTATGAAGTGTCGTTGGGAGTTCAAAAATTTTTTCTCCTATTACTTATTGCGGTATTAACACTTGGAAAACAAATGTAAAAAAGTTTATTAACTTTCGCGTAGTTATGGCGTAGTTGAGTTTTGTATAATTTTTTTCATAACTTTTTTAAAATAGGGAAAATAACTCGATTTGCTTTCCATTTAAATCATCAAGCTATCGTGACACAAACCACAGTGCATTTAACTGTAAGCGCAAGTGGTTACAGGTTTATTTCATTCGAAACGGACAAATTGTCTGATCATTTTTGCTTTACAAGTACTTTCTTTTTGTTACATTTGTCATAAACTTTATAAGTATGACTACATGCTTCGTTTTTATATGCTCCATAAATATTATTATTATATTATTTAATTTATGATTAAACTCGGTTGTTTTCGGTTCAAATTCTATTCTATATTATAATATACAGTACAGAATTCGATTCTATACGAAGCAGATAAAGCATGTCGTACACTTCCGTCACCTTCTTTAAATAGGTGCTAAATGAAACCCATATTGGCATGTTTTCTCAATCCCCTTTTTTTTTAATTTGTTGTATTTTAAATATTCAATCAGTCGCAAAACTATAGGCAGATGGGTTGCAGTATTATATGGCAACCCGCATGCGAAAAAACGTCTACGCTTAATTAATAGATAATCTATAGTAACATCATTGAAATAAATTAAAATTTTCAGTATGAATCCCCATATAAGTACATGCACATACATGTGTGATATGATACATTTCATGCAGAAGGATTCCAATCGCAATCTTATATGGCTTAGGAATTTTTTTAGGCTTACTTAGACTTAGGAATAACTATATTCATGCGAAACAAATAAAAAAATAAAAAAATATGGACTTAGAGCATGTGATTGATTATAAATAAATAAACAAGTTAAAAGATGAAGCCATGTGATCCTTAACATGTCCTGTGTGTCTAAGTTGCAGATATTTTTTAATTTTACTTTTTTTTTCATTAGTATAGAGCAGGGCTTCTTAAACTATGGGTCGCGACCCCAAACGGGGTCGCATAGCAAAATTCTGGGGTCGAGAGATTTTAATATTAAATATTTATATATACCATTTTGGCCAATTACCAATTTGTACGGGGTCGTCAAGAAACTCGCAATCGTAAATGGGGTCGTGAATGACAAAAGTTTAAGAAGCCCTGGCATAGAGGCATATATCACAGTAGTAAGTAGTTACTTGGAAATATTATATGACTTTTTGCCTTTGCCTTTGATAAAATTTACAGCATGCAACATTCGTATGAATTTCTAAGTACCTAGATTTAAAGCAACTTTCTAGCATGCCAGTAAATTGTTTGCGAGTTACTAGCAAGTCTATCTGACTAACCTACTTGTTATTATATTGTGGCCAAATTATACAAAAAAATTATTGTTTGAGTGTTATTATGTAAAAGCTATATTAAAGTGCAGTTTCATCCAAACCGGTTCAGTAGTTTTTGCTTGAAAATGTATTGAATTATCCATCCTCATTAAAAACTCAATTAGTACGTGCATTGAGTTTTTTTTATTTAACAATTTGGTCATACCTACTAATAATTGGAATTTGGAATTTAAATATTTTTTATAATAATTACAAATAAATTTAAATTAATCATGCTATAACGTGTTTGTATTGCTACATATTTCACTGACCTGAATCAGCTCTGTCCGAATTTTTTCCTATAAACAGTTTTAAA